>OX421901.1:8044001-8355759 GCA_949128165.1 Lathronympha strigana | reverse complement strand
AAGTAAAATTATGTGGTCCTTGAACAGAAAAGTGCCACTTTGATCCCTCCTAGCAGGAAAGAAAAATGCATTTTTCTAACAGGTGGTGTGAAAATTTAACTTACCAACTTTTATTTATTTCTATTTGCATATAAATTTCTTGGACATTATCAAAAGGTTACTCACACTGGTCAGTAATTTTTTTGGTCTCCCTCTCTTCTTTGGTCCCATAAGATCAGCATGACTTGTCCACATATGTTTCGTTAAATTGTCTGAATTGTCGAAGCATGTGCCGCAGAGGGGACAGTATGTTCCCTGCTCGTCTTCAAATTCCACTGTAAATGTAAGCACATATGTTTACAGTATTCCACCTTAATATTAAGGAGTGATAGGAATATAGGTGTCACATATCTTTGAAGTTGATGGTTGTTTGTATACAAATTTCAACAATCTATAAATACTTAGTACAAATATTGATATTGTTTGTTACTCCTTAAAAAATTGTATTGAATGTTAATTTAATTGTTATTATTTATTATATTTTAAAAAAGTTTGTGAATGGGGACAATTGGGTCCTGTGTCCACGTCAGCTTGGTAATATTCTGGCCCAATTTTTTATACCTTGTACTTTTAAAAGTAGAGACTATAAACATATCCAGTTTAATAAAGGACTTACCTTTGACACATTTCTTATCCTCGTTTTCCTTAAGTCTAGTTGAAGTATCAAAGTGTTGAAGACAACTCTTACACTGCGAATTACATTGGTGACCACTATCACCCTCATCTTCATTTTTAATTGGGGCTAAAACAAACAAGACATAACACTCACTTTGGCACCAACAAAGGAAAAGTATTTTTGTATAAACATTCTAAACATCCATAGAGCAAGCTGCATCTTTGACATCAAAATTCCCTGACTAAAAACCCCGAACCAATTTTGTGCTCCTTTTAACACAGTCAAAATCTATTCATATGTTTTCAACGCTATTTCGTTTGTTTTGTATCACTATATGTATTATAACATTGAGGTGTATTAAAATTCTCAATGAGATTGACTACTTTTAGTGGGCAGAAATCAAATGAACAATCGTAACTATAAAGCATATGGTAATTAATTAACAATATTACAGTTATAGGTGTATTTTGTGTGCCGCTACTTAGTTCTACGCTACTCATTTTTATTATATTTTTATCTTTATTTAACATTTAGAAAGGAATTTTGTCACACAATGACAATGTCACCCCCGTAATTGAGATCATTGTACATATTACTCTATACATTATTACTCTACACATTATTACTATAAGTTGGGAAAAAAACTATGTATGGCGGGCACCCCATGCCACTAATATGTCAAAAGGTTTTTTGCCAAATATCTACTTGTGGCACATCATTAGATAGGTCTTAAAATGACTACTTAACCATACGAATAGTCATTCAAATATTTTAGCACAAACAGGAAATGTCCCTATTATCATATTATAGTATTATCATTAACTTATCACGGAGTTAACACACACAGCAATCTTAATAAATGTCCAGTTATTGTAGTTCAGCAATTCTCAAACTTTTTTGGTGACGGTCCTCTTTAAGAAAGTTTAATATTTAACGGGGCCCGATATATTGTCTCGAGTTTTTGACTGTCGAAATGTCGACCAGATATATAGACAAACCATTTTTTTTTTTTTGTATTCTGATTACCTAGTTCGTTAAAATTAACAGGTGTGACGGGTAGAGAAAAGTCGATGTCTAAGCCATCTTCATGGTCATCAGCTGGCTGTTCTTCCTTAACATTATGTGGTACTGTCTGTGGAAAAAATTGTGTATTTCAATTTATGTTAATTTCACAAAAAAATGTAATATAGTACGAGTTTATTGAATCTTATTTGATAATGATGCCTTTGCTGAAAAAAGTTCATGGGACCTTACAGTGAGGTCACCCTCTTTTCTCTGGCAAGTGTACTGTTTTAATTTGAAATTGTCTGTAGGGTGAAAAAAGTGTCCCGGCTTTCACGGACTATTTTAATTTTAATAATGGTTTAGAGCCATTTAATGTTTGGATGAGTTCTCGCAAGATCTGACTTAATTTTCAAGTCCTTAAATAATTAACTGACGGCAACGGCTTTTTACGGGAGAAGGGCAACGATCCCCGCTCTGGATCTTGGCTGGTCCAAAAAGTGTCCATTGCTATACAGCGGGGGAATGCTGCCAGCATAATAGGGACTTTTGGGCCGGGCACAGCTCAGGGCGGGGTTTTACTTTGATATGTGTCTGATTTGACGAAGCGTGTTGCAGATGAGGTTTGTGTTAGTGTTAAGGTAGTTTTTACTTATAAAGTTGACGAAGCTTGTGCGGATTGTTTATGTCTAATGGTACGTTGACGAAGCATGTGGCAGATTCCTTTTTTGTATACCTCGACGATGTAACTTAATTTTTTCAAGAAATAAATTTATTTGATATTCAGATTAACTGACTAATTCAGATATTATTGTACTTACATTCACAACTTTCTTAAACAGAGTCTGTAGAGTTGCATGTGATTCATGTGACTTCTTCTTGAAATCAAATGCATTAACAGCTTTGTCCTTGCACTCATGGCAAATACTTGTTGGAAAGCCATCACCTTGTTCAATCTGAATAAAGAAATTTTAACTTGTAGATTTCCCTTCCATATTTACTTACATACAAATTATGCATATCTCTGATAAGTGGGTGAATCACTTTTACACTAAAACTAATTTGTCCCTGATTATGAAACTTAAATTGAAAATTTCACTAAATTAAAATTTATTGATTATTTTATGTTATATATGCATGTCAGTTTCTGATAGACCTACAATTCTGACAAACATTGAAAATGTGGTTTCTTGATAACAACAAGAGACATTTTTCATTTCACTGGTATTACCAAAAATAGTTGGTCTGAAAGTTGATTTGCCTATGTACATAATATACAAAAAGATATACAATACAAAGATTGTAATAGTTTTAAAAAGAAGTAGATATACAAGATGATTTTGCATGGACTGATATGTATTTTGTAATTTTTCCATTTTTCCAATCATCAGTGCTTTGTGTAATAATTTGCTGTAATTAAACCAAATCTTGACAAAATCGAGTATAATAGATAAAAAAAAAAAATTTATCCAAATTACTAAGCAAATATATTATAAATAGTATTTTTCAAATTGACATAAGGTTCAGCAAGATCACACAGACGTTTGATCCTTTCTCACAACAAAAACTAAAAACAAATCATAATATAATAATTATGCCTTACCTTTAAGCCCGTTATTGCACTAATTACATAGTCTAATGTAATTGTTCCAGAGTAAACATCAAATATAGAATAAGACACTATTTCTTTTGATAAACAAGTCCTACAAACATTTTCTATTTTGATCAATTTCAAAACATTTGGAGACGAAGCCATATTCGTTGCAGTTATGGGTCCTTCGTGTTGCAATTAGAGCTATGATTATTTTACTTTACGGGTAATGTAGCTAACAAAAATGCTTTTCAGAATCGAAAAAATCAATTAAACGCGCGCAGTTTAGATAGGTTCATTATTTTATGTTTATCACCGATTTATTTATCTTCGTGGCGTAAGTTTATCGAACATGGCTTCTCTCGTTACTCTTTTATTCTTGACATTTTTGTTGTGTTGTGTTGTGTTGACTTGAAGTGAAGTATGTGTTATCTATGCGAGTGAATGAATGAAATAAATAAAATAGAATTAAGCCCCTCATTCACGGCAGTCCGCCGGCACTCCGGCATGGCTGGAAGTAGCGGACACACGGTGTGCAAGTGGCCCAGCCTGGCAGTCCAATTCGCACTTATTCGTTGAAAGATGTGCAGCGCTGCGTTTTAGCGCATACACTGTACTCGAATAAAAAAAATGCCGCCATCTCTTAAGTCATTTTTAATAATGAATAATTAATATTTTGTGCATTGCCGCATTTCTCAATTGTTTATTACCGTAATTTAGTGCAATTCGGACTGCAAGGAGGTGGGCGGAGCTAGCAGAATGTTGCCGTACGGCACGCATCCGGCAACGACATTCACGATGTTATATTACGTGCCGGAGGTGCCGGCGGACTGCCGTGAATGAGGGGCTTTATGTTGTTCCCACGATTTAAGGGTCTCCACAATGTCTCCACTCCACATACGTCCAGAATCAGAATATGAATTCATAAAAATTCATAATATGAATTCATTTTCCGATGGCCGTTTTAAAAAATCTGAATGTGAGTGATTAATATCTAAATTGTAATTCATTAATTCCGTGCGTTATGAATTCATAATCAAATGACATTAATAGCTTTTTGTCCTACATTTATTGCGCTCATTTGCTTGTCAGCATTTGTCAGACTATGGCATCTGTGGTTTAACGCTCATCTTGCCCAACACTATTGATTCATTAACTCAGTTCAATTCAACTCACTCATTCGAATCACTAGTGATCACATCACATCACTTGTTGTCTACGGATCTACTGGAACTGTACGCGTAGTTTTATTGTATTTGGTGATTTCGTAATTTAATATTTAAGCGATTTTCCCAGATCTCCAACGTTGGGTTATATTATATCATATAAAATAAAATATACCTTTCCTAGATCGTAACGAAAATTCATCGTTTTGGTTGTGCTACATTTGTAATCATGAGTAAGTATTGATTATTTTGTTTTTATTTAAATTCATTATTATTATTCCATTATATGAGTAAAGTTTAGATTCATCTGTGAGCTGTGTTTGGTATTATCATGTTATCAAGCATAAGAACAATTCAATCGAATTTAATATAAGTAAGTATGTATAATTTGTTTGTAAACAGTTTTTTTTTAAATACTATCTCAAACCAATTCAGTCAATTTGTATGTAATGATTGTGTACATATTTTAATTTATATTCAGGACACCTAATAATCCAAATTGCAATTTTTTTCAATAACAGGTTGCATTCCGCAATATCTAACTGAAGTCATTAATCTCTTATTTATTTGTGATTTCGTCATCCTTTATCTATACTACGTTTATTACATATCTAACTGAAATATTGACAAGAGTAGGGATTAGATAATATGCTTGCTAGTTTAAATGCAGCAACAGGTACTTACGTATTGAATACCTAAAATTCCGTAATTTGTATACTTAGCAATTTAAAGAGGTCAAGAGAACGTACCTACCTTACGATCGTTATTTTATATTATACATAAAGGTAAAAAATATAATATTTGTTTTTATGAATAATGAAATGCGCCGGTGCCTTGCGCCATGCGTGGTGATTGGTGCGCCAGCAGTGAAAGCGCTCATGTCATCGGTACCCACTGCCTACTTTCTCTCGAGGTCCATTACGGAGAGCAAGCTTATGCCTAATGTAGCCTTCCTAATTATTTGTTAAATCTTTTCTTAATCTGATGACTAACGTTCACTTAAGAGCAATTGGCAAAAAATGCAGGAGTGTTTCGGAACATGTCAATCGATTATTTTCACTGTACGATTTAAATCACTGTAGAAGAAAATTCAACTATTTAAATGTCTCTTATGACCTTACCGACGGCATATATATGTATAGGACTTATTTATTAGGCATAGGTATGCAACGCCAGTTAGATACCTATACTACCGAACGAACGCAGTAACAGTACTACAAAAAGCTATATCCATCCCTTTTTTCGGGGTGGATATAGTATGTTCTGTAACCTACTATTACCTCGTTAGTTCGGTGGTCAGTGGTCGACTTTACCTACGAAACAGAGTGGAAAGCAATCACAAATTTGCCACGAAGTGTTTTCTCGATGTATGTCTCGATGTGTAAATTTTGGCAATAAAACGTTTTTAACTGCAATAGGTTATTAACCTAAGATTAGAGATTTGAACTGAATTATCACATACTATTAATGTTTCGAAATACATAGTTGATTAACCCAAATATGTAGTGCATCTACATAGGTAGGTGTAGGTCGTACCATAACTAAATACCGTAGGAATTTATTTGCAAAACAACCTAGGTATGCCGCGGGCACTTGGTAGGCTTGTTAGTAGATATAGATACGTGCCTGTTATATTCTGTTCCTGTTACTCAACTTGAACTGGCACATATTTCCCTGTTCTTCCTTTTAGTAGTGTGTCCCTGTCCTTCTATTAGTGCTATTTCTACTAAACTTTTTTTAAAAATAGCACTAACAGGTGAGACTCGTAAATGATGACCATGAAATCACATTTGACGATCACACTGACTGGTCATGATTTTTCAATACGCACGTATTTTTTTCATTAACCTACGCACTGCTATTTAAAATTTAGGTATACTGCTTCTGCAATTGCGAATGTCAATAATGTTTATTATTCGTTACGTGTACATAAATATCTAAATACGTCACACTATGTCCTACGACCTATCTATTTTAATACGAATTTAATAAAAAGCTAAATGTATGTATGATACTAGAAGTACATACCTAAAAATTCTACAGTCAAAATATCTGACAGTAGCTAAATTAGGCAGTACTTACACTCGAGTTCATAATAATTATGTACATTTCTTCAGCTTAATACCTTTTAACCAGGTGAAAAGTGTTATGTTACACTTTTTCGCTTTATTGCAAAGGAATAATGAATACTAAACTTATTACAATGAATTAAACTCTACCGTATCTATTCAAATTTTAAATTTTTAGTGTATTACATTTTAATAAACAAAAATCAATAAGGAGGTTATCACTTATCACTACATAGTATAAAACAAAGTCCCTTTTCGTTGTTATTCTTCTGTTCCTATGTATGCTTAAACATTTAAAACTACGGAACGGATTTTGATGCGGTTTTTTAAAAATGGTGGCCATAGGCGTTAGGTCATATCTGCCGAATGCCACTAAATGCACGGAAAATTTGTCTGGCGGATGCCCGAGCCCGGCAGACATACCCACTATGGAGATCTGACGGATTCCCCGAACGCATATGGCAGCATAGATATAGTGATTCAAGATGAAGGTATATGTATAATACATTGCGCCTGTGCGGAGCCGAGGCGGGTCGCTAGTTTAGTTGGATATACGTTTGTCAAATCAGAAGTGTTATTGAAATGCTAGGTACCTATGGTCTTTATGCTACTTAAAAAAATATATTAAGTATTTTAATTAATATGCTCTTTGTATCATAAGAGGGTACTCAAAACGTTGGATGTTTAGCGAATGATGTGCCATATTCAATTAGGTAGGGATAGTCTGACAGGCATTGTATTAATACAATAGTATTATCTATTTTTGTATAAGCGTCTACTAGGTACTTACAAAACAGGTTTAGAAGTACTTTATATTATACGAGTACATGTATTGTATACCTACCCAATAGCTGTTGTACATGCTGGTTTTTGACGCACATCCAAACAGATTAGCGAGTAATCTGTGACTTGAACTTAGTTGCTTCCTACACATAACCTTGTATGTCACTGCTGTCGTAAGCAGGTATTATGGGTGACTTAATAATAAAGCCTAGAAAGTAAGTGGCACGTATCTAAAAAACGCAACAAACAAGATGGCTTCTCAAAAATTAAATACAGAGTTTTGTATTTTCCAGGCCGATGATTAAATAATGTTTGGTACCCACATCAATTAAAGTAGGTGTTGGGGATTGTATATATAGGTACCTATACCTATTAAAGTACCTACACGAGTGACTTATAGGTATAGTCACAGTCACGCTTTTTTTGATGTCTTTGTGACTAGTAGTCTTAATACTGAAATGAAATGAAATGAAATTTGTTTATTTGAAACAACATTAGGTATACAATCTTATAACTAAAAACACACTAAACAATTTTATGCTTTGTTGTCCCAAAAAGGATGCCACTCAGCATACTCGTAATTGAATTTAGGATACGATACCTGTAGACGAAGTTCCGGCCTTATCCGAAGTGGTTTAAGATCGGACGCTAATCGTCCGATCTTAAATCCTCAGGAATACTCAAACTTACAAACGTATACCTACAGTGGCTAATAAAATATAATAAAAACGAAGACGGATTTAAAAAGCGTGTATACCTAACCGTGTAATGACCACTTTTTTGTATCCTCTTTTTTAGACCACTTTTTCACTAATTTTAACCTTACTACCTACCTGGGGTCATTGACCCCTATGCGGGGTCTTCGATTTGTATATATGGTATAAGATCAAACGGAAAAAGACTAATATACAATAAAATCGTGTCGGAAATGAAATTCCTGTTTATTGATTGGCCAATTCTGTATAATATATAAGTTAAAGGGCAAAAATGTTTATTTTCCAATACTAAACACTTTTTTCTAATACTGACAATAGGAACTAACTTATTTATAAGCTCGTCCGTTCTTGGGCATTTTTATTTTTTGTTGTATAAAATTTTCCATACATTTTTCAAACTTTCCATTGCGCTACCGCCATACTCTAAACCTATAAAATGATGGTGGCGAAATGGAAAACAAATCTTGGGACACTTTTTTTTCTCCTACTAGGATTGAAAGAGCTCGCGATTCTGAATACAAAAGAAAATTACAAATTTAGTTCAGAAGCATGTCAATCAACCATTAGTCATACCACCGCTCCCCATCGCTTCCGGTGCAAAAGTGCCCATAACGCTCGCGGCATTACCACGTTGAATAGCTATGGACAGCCTTTGCACCAAAAACGACTCGGAGCGGGGGTCGTCTCCCTTTTGCCTAAGGCGACGGCCTATGTCGCGCACAAACTGCCTCGCGTCCGCACCCCAGCAACCCGCCGTCTCCACCGCAAACGGAACGAAGATGTACTCCGAGCCAAGAGGAGCATATTTCCGCCGCTTCATAGCCGCCTGATATTCGGCCGCCGCTTCGGCCACTTGCGTTGTCCGAACTACATGAGACGCAGCGAATGTGCAGACACACGTCGCGTCCCACACCAAACATCTTCCCCTCTCCCACCAAAAAAAAAGAAAAATTTCAAATTTTCAAAAAATGATTTTTCTACGACAAAAAATAAAAAGGCCCTCTTACACCATAATACGAATTTGTTACCTCAATACTTATATTTTGTTGAGTTGTTTTTTGGTTCACGGTAAATTAATACAAATGGGATGATCCTCCTGAACTCAGCTGCACGTTAAAGCGAATCACATCTAATCATACACGTTCCTAGTAGGTATCATTTATTGCACTTAAGTAATTAACGTCTATGACACGAGGCGGCTAGGTTCTGGGGCCTTACCATGACGTCTTAACGCAATTTAGGTTCTTAGATGTGCTCAGTTTTATAGCAGCGACTCAGTTAAGTTCCTAACATAGCACACCTATATCTAGTAAATATTATTATTTATTAACCACTATTCTATACCTGTGTACTCTGTATAATACAGGTATTTCACTTTCGCAAATAGTTAATTAAACATTGTAAATCGGTTTGTAACCCACGAAGTTTACCGAAGAGCGGAGCCTTCTGGAACGAGTAAAATTCTTACTTAAAAGAAGACTTCTATTTTTGTTTCTAGTATTGTGTTAATGTGTAACAAAGAAATCATTTTTTCATTAAAAAAAATAGTTAACGTTGTGACATAAATAATGATGCTGTACATTAGAACAGTATAAACACTTCTTAAATTACGATATTTTTAACACGCTTCAAAGAGAAGGAAAATCTTATCTCCATACCTATGTAAAATGGTGCTACTTTGCACCCCACTGGGTAACAATCCTTCAACTGTTCTTTTCGTCTCATTGTATTATCGTTGGGTAAAATAGAAAACATTGACATTGTGATAAGATAAAAAATAATTGCGATTAGTTACAGAATATGCAGGTTTATTTTGTTCATATCTTTAATGATGTAATTTAACCCGCATAATATTTGTAGGGAGGGAGCAAAATTAAAAACAAAGGAGTGAAATTGCTCCACCTAACAAATTTCATTTTGGCAAAATTAGTCAAAGATTGGGTTAAGATTGCTTCTAACAAGTTTATACATTGCAAACATTTTATTTTCAAAACATATACAGTAAGTGTAACTTACCTAACTATATACCTACGTCTACCTACCTTTAATCTAAAATAGGCCCTTTAGGCTTTGTATCTAGGATGCTGGCGGCATATCCTCTTTGTATCGCAATGCTGATAGGTTGTACGAGGAAGTCACCAGCTCTTCGGTCACCAGTAACATCAACCAGACGTTTCGCGATTTCTACGAAAAACCTTGCGTGCGCTGGGACCCTGGACCAAGAGTTTCGACCTTGAATGGTACAAAAAGGTATATATTTGTCTCAAAACAGAATGTTTTATTGTGCAAGTGTTGCATAATGACGGGATAGTTTTTTTACTAAAACTATCTATCTATGTACTTATCAACATGCTGTTTTATTTCAAATTTAAAAATAGTTCAGTGATTATAATAATTCGAACAAAGTAGCACCGTTTTACGGTATTGGAATTTGGAATAACATCATATTCATTATTTCAAACCAATAAAAAAAATACAGTAGGAACACTAGGTACAAACTCCTTATCGGTTGAAATGAGTAGATATCAAGATATGAACGAATACATGTAAAAGTGACGGTCTTGTTTATTGATTCACTTTGCAGTCGGTTTAATTTTGTTCTAATTTGTTACTGCACATAAGTGCAATAAAGCTATTTGCTATAAAGCAATACGATAAGCTCCCTAGCCAGCCCACTTGCTCCACCCAGGGTAGCCGCTAAACCGGAGATGAACTGTCAAATTCCATACATAAAGCGCTTGACTTTGGGTTATGTGTTATGTGGCTTACCCCGGTTGGTACACAAGTGCCTTTACACCATAGATATAGAAAAACAGAACTGCAGCACTTTCCATAGCCTTGTTTGAAACGTGATGTTTCGTTAATTGCCAACAGCGTATAAAGTTTAAACAATGTTGGTAGTTCTGTGTATGAATTTGCAACTTAATGGTAACGTCAGTAAGCTCATTTTCGTACGAAACGTTTATCGTTTGAATCATCATCAATGCAAAATTGTTCGCTAATGTTATTCTGAGACCCATTTTTTAACGTTTTTGTTCTGCTTTGTGTGTCTTTTCAACCGACTTCAATATTTCTAAAGGAGGAGGTTCTCAATTCGTCTGATTTTTTTTAAATGTATATTATTTATTTATTTATTTTAAACTTTATTGCACATTAAAAGAAGTACAAAAGGCGGACTTAACCTCAGAACGTATATTACCTCAGAACTCCGTCATTAGTGTCATTACTGAACCGATTTGATATTTTTTTGTTTTCTGAAAGTAGATGGTTCCAGGTTGGTCCCGTTTTTCTTTTAATAAGTCAATGCCTTAGGCCTATATTACATTATTAAATATCTTTGATCATAGGTGTATATGCCTGGCTTTTTCTCCAGCGTGAATAAAAAGGACGGCATGTAATCTAGAGATATGATCATATACGGGATGGTGTAATATGGGCCTTACACTGCTTACACATTACCTAGGTGAATTATTTCTGCGTGATGTGCAGTTTTCCTTTAGCTCGTAGTGATTACGTGCAAATAACCAACTTCCGCCACCTCCTATCCGCCATGTCGTACGTGCGTCGTGAATGTCGTGGTTATGTAGTTGGCCATGTCAAGTTGCTTCAGAAGGATCTTATACAACGAATGTTTTTTTTCAATTTTCGATATCTCAAATAATACATTCATTCCAAAAGTGTCAACTAAACTCCGTAATGAAGCGATTTAAAAATGATAATTAGTGGTATATATTTGAGTTCATACGATTAGATTACGAACCAGCAATCTAATTCATTAACAGTCTCAATGCCAATCTAGATATTTAATCTACATTTACTGAATTATTTTACGTTAAAATTATAAAACAGAAATAATTATTATTCACATACCAAAATATAATACTTGAGGATGACTCAAATGGTTAGCATGGTTGCCATTTTTTTTTTTTTTTTTTTTTTATGCTATAGGGGGCAAACGAGCAAACGAATCACCTGATGGTAAGCGATTAACGTCGTCCATGGACACCCGCAACACCAGAGGTGTCGCAAGTGCGTTGCCGGCCTTTAAGGTGGGAGTACGCTCTTTTCTTGAAGGTTTGAAGGTCGTATCGGTCCGGAAACACCGCTGGCGACAGTTCGTTCCACAGTTTAGCTGTGCGAGGCAGGAAGTTTCGGGAAAAGCGCACAGTTGAGGACTGCCAACCATCTAAATGGTGAGAGTGGAAATATTGTCGCGTAGGGCGATGGCGGAAAGAAGCGGCAGGGATTAATCCGAACAATTCCTCGGAACACTCCCCATAATACATGCGATAGAAAATACAGAGTGAGGCCACATCTCTACGCAGCGCCAAGGGATCAAGCCGATCAGAAATACGTTGGCAGTTGACAATTCGAGCTGCTCTCCGTTGGATGCGGTCTAGAGAAAGAAGCTGGTACTTAGGTGCCCCTGCCCAAAGATGAGAGCAGTATTCCATATGCGGGCGAACCTGCGCCTTATAAAGCTGTAGGCGATGGGCCGGCGTGAAATACTGCCTCGATCTATTGAGCACACCGAGCTTCTTCGAGGCCAATTTGGCCTTACCCTCTAGGTGGCCGCTTATTTTATCGCTTATCACGCTATGCGTCACTTTCGCACATACATACTTGTTAGAACGTGACAGCAACGTCGGTAAACGATAAAAACCCGACCATCATAGACTAGCTGTGGCCTATTTCACCACGGCGACAGGTGCGATAATTGTCAGCATCATTATTACTGGTATTACAGGCGTCTATGGGCTACGGGCGCCGCTTACTATTGTGCGGGCTATATGCTTGTTTACCGACCACATGTTATTTATAAATAAAAACATAATTATTACCATTAATAAAATAAGAAAAAAAACCGACTTCATTTGGTTCCCGGTAAAAGTGAAATTTTGAATTTGTTTGAGTTAGCCAGTTTACTTCACAAATATCCAATACACCGCACGTGTACGATTGAAAATTGAGGAGCTTTCTTAATGTCCCAGGGCTTCCATCATTACATGTGAAGTGAAATCAAACGGAACCCCCTTGTAGACCTTTAAAACAAACAAAATAACAATGGGTTAAATTGGATGACAGACTGTAAATTATCGTGTAATGATCGAGCAGTTTCATTATGCCATCCCTGATTATCAACATCAGGTCCACTCCAGCAAAATGATGGCCACAGTAAGAAAATGCCTAAGCTAATTATGAACACCCTCTAATCACAATGAACGTGCCGTTCAAATTTGAGGAGTTCTCTGAATTCTTCAAGAACTCCATCATCAGAATAGAAATCAAATCAAAAACATGAATGTAACAACTAGGATAATAAGTAGAGCTAGGTTTATCGACCAGTTCCACTTTGCCATCCCTGGTCTTCATCATCAGGTCCACTTCATCAAAATGTTGGCTCCCCCAAAACAATGTTTTAGTTACTTAAGGAAACCCTCAAATCAGAATGCATGAATCAGAGTGCCGTTAATATTTGAGGAGTTCTCTCAATCCCTCATGAAGTCCATCATCAAAATAGAACTATAATCAAATAGGACTATCTTGAAGGTATTTCTTTACAAATAAAAGATGAATGTCTCAAATCGGATGATAGAGCTGGGAATTGCCAAGCAGTTCCACTTTGCAGGTCCACTCCACCAAATTGATGATGTTCGTAAAGAAATGCTCGAGTGTCTTAAGAAACTACCCAAATCATCATGCATGTGCCTTTCAAATTTGAGGAGTTCCCTCAGTTCCTCATGGATCCCATCATCAGAAATTGATTTTGAAAAAAACGAGACAAACCTGAAACCATCTATTTTCAGACAAAAAAATATTTTTGTAAATCGGATGATAGTCCTGGGAATTACCAAGCAGTTCCACTTTGCCATCCCTGGTCTTCATTATCAGATCCACTCCACCACATTCATGATTTTCGTAAAGAAATGCTGAGGAGTTCCCTCAGTTCCTCATGGATCCCATCATCAGAAATGAATTTTGAAAAAAACAGGACCAACCTGGAACCATTTACTTTAAGAAACCAAAAAAAAAATTCAAATCGGTGCAGTAATGACGGAGTTCTGAGGTAACATCTATAGAAAAAATAATAATAATAAAAATTCTGACGCATTGAGAACCTCCTCTTTTAGAAATATTGAAGTCGGTTGAAAACGAAAACTATTGTGAAGAGCTCTTGACATATGTCGCAAGAAACACGAAATTCCGACACAGGATCATTCACATGTCAAAAACTACCGACAATTCTTTAAATCACTAATAAATCTCGTGACAATTGTAAAAAAATCTTCACCAAGAAATTGTCTTTTTACTGACGATACTTTACGATTTTACTAAAATTATTGAAGTGGTGGCAAACAAGCACACAGCCCGCGCGATGGTGAGCGGTTTCCGTAGCCTATGGACGCCTTTAACGCCAGTAGTTCAGTCATTTAAGGAATTGTCACACTTGTCAGCGTGGTGAAATAGGGGCCAGACCTCGGAGGGCTCCGAGCTCGGACGTGATTCTATAGAAATTTACAGCTCGTCCCGTCCTGCCTCATCCCGTCCCGTTCTAGTGTGAGTCATCCTTTACATTAAGTCACAAGCTACCATTATACCTAGGATTCTGGCGGCTTTTCTTCATTGTACCGCAATACTAATAATAATTTGTACACTGTGGAAGTATATTTGTATGTACACCTTCTTACTTTATTTTACTAGTTACTTTTACCTACCGAACGAATTGTTATGCTTTAAAAAAAAGCTTCGTAGCAACATCTGATGTTGTCACATATTATATTTATAACATTATTTTTACATATTATTTTTCTAAGTTGCATAATTTACGAGCAAACGCAGTCTTTTGACAGTAGGCAATACAGCCAATAATTGTTGCACTGTGACCCAGATAGCTGTTTTTATTACCATGACACTAAACTTGTAAACAGCACAAGTACAGATATGGAAGCGTACAAATATTCATTTATCAAATAGGTCCCTTAATTAGTTTTACGGCCTCAATTAAAATTATTACAGAGATAACTAATCTGCTCTCGTGGACGTAGGTGAGGAGCATTACAGAAAATCGGTGTAATTACAATTACTTAAGTTACCTAATTATTTCAAGTGTCATCTCTAATTACACACAAGCATGTTTTCACTTACATTGTTTACATTTTATTACAAGATTTTTTTATTAAGAGGCCACCGTGGTCAAATTGTTATCATTCAGACGTCTAGATCTCAATATTGATAACAACTAGGTACCTGATTATAAATTGAAAATAGACGTCATATACTAAAGAAAAAGACCAACACAGACGGAGGCCAATCCGAGGACCGAACTCAGAGATGTTTCCTTCAAACTGGTAAACGTGAAAACATGATTTCTCTTATCTATGCTAAAACTTCACATATGAAAATTCAAGGACAACCCAACGTTATACTACACTTAGACCTCATTACAATGTAATAAGGTTTTAATTGTATAGATATTTTTCAGCATCGACTGATCGGTTCATACTTTGTACAGTGACAATCAATATTATAACCGCTAGGGATCCAATGTTATTGTCACTGTGACAATGACAAAGTACAAAATGGTACACAAATTAAATTCCTTAACCGAACATACAGTCAACCAATTGGAACCCTAGGCCACTTGTAAGAAATCTCTTGCTCCTTGTCATTTTGACATGGTTCTAGAGTGGCCTAGGGTTCCAATTGGCTGACTGTACATATTAGTTATACTTACTCGCCTCTTATTAACTGATGCCATTACGGATCTCTTTTGTTTTGTTACAGTAAAGGCATGACTCAGTTGGTAATCGCGAGAACTTGAAGCTGAAACAAAGGTAAGCCCATGCACCCGCAACTTATTTGTTACGTTGTAGAACTTAACGTATTTAGTATTTCCCTATAATTATATCTTTTATAAATTATTCATAGTTTTTTAAGTTGGAAGGTTATATTTTTGTTAATATTAAGTTCTCGAGGTACGAACGGTAGGTACAAAACCCGGCCAAGTGTGAGTCGAACTCGCTCGCCGAGGGTTCCGTATAAACTTTTATTTGCAACTGCATCTCGAAGCCGATGTTTGATGGCAGCCCCATGTATCGACACATTGGATCACTCGTTTTCACGGCATTGACTGACAACCACAGGCTGCAGTCGATTTTTTATTTGTTTGAAAGAGTGAAAAATATGGGTAGGCATATAAATTTAAAGAAAAATCCACAGCGACCTGTGGTTGTCAGACTATAGTACTGTTGGAAGTAAACCAATGTGATTACACCTTTGTGCTGTATTAGTGTGTTTTTAGTTTAAAAACTTATATCCGGCTTCCGGTTGCTCCGTTACCTAGGAGATGTATTGGTGTTTAGTAACTGTCTTTGGATATATCTACTCCGAATAAAACTCATATTTAATTTATTAAAACTGTCTTCTTTATTTAATTCCATCAGGTTATGGGCCCTTGCACATAATTCTGTAAAAATTATATAAAGAATTCAGGAAGTTCGTCGCCTAAACGAATGTATAGGCGAGCGGTGTAAATTGAGGTCGGTCGGTACGAACGCCATTACCGAAAAAGCAAATTTTACTTGTTCTGGTTGTAAGAGCAAGGCAGGAAAGCGGAATGGAGTTAAATCTGAACACCAATCACAGCTTGATAAAGTTGGAAGGATCCAGTAACTGGAATATATGGAAATTTCAAACCTCCGTGTTGCTAAGAGGTCAGAATTGGTTGGAGATAGTTGAGGGAAAGAGTGTAAAACCCGCAGAAACAGGTACTGCCCAAACAGCCTGGGAGTCTAAAGATGCTAAAGCTCAAGCCATGTTGGTCACGAGAATGACAGAGAGTGTCATGTTACATATTATATCATGTTCAACTTCAGCTGAAATGTGGAAGAAACTACACAGTGTTTATGAGCAAAGGACGGAGACAAGTATTCACGTTATACAGCAGCGCTTCTTTCAATATAAATATGAAGCAGGGTCTGAGATGTCAACGTTTCTGTCAAAGATTCAAGAGATGCAAAATCAGCTTAAACAGATGGGTGAACCAGTATCGGACAAGTTTGTAATTACGAAAGTACTGATGTCATTGCCCGATGAATACAAGCACTTCATATCTGCTTGGGAATCTGCTTCTGATGATAAACAGACTATTGACAACTTAGTGGCAAGGTTGCTGGTGGAGGAAGAAAGGTTAAAAGAAAAAGGTGAAGTTGCTGAATCGTCCTCGTCTTTATCAGCATTTGTGGCGAAAAATAAGAACATGAGGTGTCTAAAGTGTAATAGACTTGGTCATTTATCCAGTCAGTGTAGAAATTATAACAATAACAACAATAAAAGTGAAGGACATAATAACATTAACAACAATAAAAGTGAAGTACTTAATAACAATAACAAATGTTTCTTTTGTGGCAAAGTTGGCCATAATAAGGCACAATGTTGGTTCAGGAAGAACAAGGAAGAAAAGAGAAATAACGCGTTTGTGGTGTCTGATTCCCCAGAAACTTATAAAAAATCTTTTTTCATGGTGGACTCCGGGTCAAATGAACATATCTGCCGCGAGCGTGAACTATTTTCCTCTTTTATAAGTGCCAAATCTGAAGTCTTTGTAGGCAACGGTGCACCGCTTAATGTGCTAGGCTTCGGACAGATGGCGGTAGAAGTGCATAATGGGAGTGAATGGATTGACACAACCATAGACAATGTTTTGTTCGTTCCTGACATGAAAACTAATCTCTTTTCTGTGAACTGTGTGACAAGCAAAGGCTACGTCATGGTGGCAGATGACATTTCATGCAAATTTTATAAAGACAATGACGTTTGTGCGGTCGCTAAACTTATTGGAAAGTCGTATTATTTGGAATTTCGATTTAAAAACAATTTAAACAATGTGGCGAAACTGGCGAGTCTTGCTAAAACCATGGATGGTACCCTGATTGAGTGGCATGAAAAGTTGGCACATCAAAACTTTGATCATGTCAAAAAGGTGCTTGCAAATAATAACATTGTTTGTAAACGAACAACTTCTGCCCCTAAATGCGAAAGTTGTTTGGAAGGAAAAATACATCGTTTGCCGTTTAGTAACAGTGAGAGCGTAACTACAAGGACGTGTGAATTGATTCACGCCGATACCTGCGGCCCGATGGAAGCATTGTCACTCAATGGCTCAAAGTATTTTGTGGTACTGAAGGACGATTTCTCGAATTATAGAACGGTGTACTTCGTGAAGAACAAATTCGAGATCAAGACTTGTATTGAAGATTTTATAAACAAGGCAGAGAATGTGACAGGAAATAAAGTCCTTATATTTCGCAGCGACAATGGAACAGAGTTCATAAATAAAGAGGTAGAAAAGATGTTTTCTAAACGTGGCATAACACATCAGACAAGTGTCCCTTACACTCAGCAGCAAAATGGAAAGGCAGAAAGGGAGATACGTATTCTTGAGGAAGCGGCAAGGACAATGATGAGCGCGAGGAACCTGCCAAAACAGCTATGGGCAGAAGCAGTTGCTACAGCAGCTTTTGTTTTAAATAGAACTGGAAAATCCAGAAATACTGACAAAACTCCATACGAGGTCTGGTCAGGAAAATGCTTTGATATACATCAGTTGAAACCGTTTGGTACCCCTGTGTATACCCATATCCCGAAAGATAAGAGGAAGAAGTGGGATAAAAAGGGCGAGAAAGGAATAATGGTGGGGTACGGAGAGACCGTGAAAGGTTATAGAGTGTACTATCCAGAAACAAAGAGAGTGGAATTAAAACGGGACATTGTTTTCCTACAGAATGAAGCATTGGAGAATGAAAGTCAACTTGAAATGACATTGAGGTGCATAGCAGAGAACAAAACAGAAGACAAAGAAACCCAGAGTGATAAGGATGATGAACCCTGCCAGGATTCAGAAGGGGAGCCATCAAGCGTCAATGATAGTACAATGACTTCTATTTTGGAGGAATCTGGCAGTGAGTACATCCCATCGAGTGGTGAAGGTGATACTTCAATGGAAGCTAATGATTCGGCTGAATTACCAAAAAGGGAGGGCAGTCAGCGTGTTAGAAAGCAAACTGAATTTTACAATTGCAACTGTCAAAGTGTTCTCTCTGCAGAAAGTGAGCCTACAACATACAAAGAAGCCATGACCCGACATGATGCTAACAAGTGGTTAGAAGCTATAAAGCGAGAGATGCAGACACTGGAAGACAACAACACTTGGGAAGTAGTTGTTGACCCAGGAAGTGACAAAGTCATCAGCAGTAAGTGGGTATTTAAGATCAAAGGCGCTAATAAGGATAATCCGCAGTACAAAGCCAGGTTAGTTGCTAGGGGTTTTGAGCAGGAGGACAATATAGATTTAAATGCTATTTATGCCCCAGTTGCCAAATTGTCAACTCTTAGGCTTTTTGTAGCAATTGCAACCAAACTTAGATTGCCAATGATCCAAATGGATGTCACAGGAGCCTTTTTGTATGGAAAAATACATGAAGATGTGTATGTAAGTCTACCAGAGGGTGCATATGCAGGTAAGAAAACCATTGTTAAACTGAAAAAGTCTCTGTATGGGCTTAAGAGCTCACCGAAATGCTGGAATGAAACGTTTACTTCTGTAATGATTAAGCAAGGCTTTGTTCGATCAAGTTGCGATTCTTGTCTTTATACAAGATGTAATCAAAATGATAAAATATATCTGTTGCTATATGTAGATGATCTGTTAATTTTTGGGTCAAATAATAATGAAGTAGAGCAACTTAAAAGTATATTAAATACAGAATTTAAAATGAAGGATCTTGGACCAGTGTCAGATTACTTAGGTATTAATATAAGACAAAACTTACATACAGGTATTACTGAAATGAGCCAAAAGAGCTATTTGGAAAATGTACTTAAAAGATTTCAGATGGAGAATTGTAAGCCTATGTTGACACCATTAGATTTGAACTTTAACACAAAAATATTTGAAACTGATAGTGGCCCCATAGATAAAAATATTGAAAAGTCTTGTCGACAAATTATAGGCTGTCTTATGTATGCTGTGTCTGGTACTAGGCCTGACTTGTGTTTTGCTGTCTCCTTGTTAAGTAGATACCAAAAATGTGCCAATGACATGTTATTGACAGCATTAAAAAGAGTACTCAGATATGTGAAACATACTCTGGATTATAAGTTAATATATAAATGTGATAATGACTGTGTCTTGGAGGGATATTGTGATGCAGACTGGGGTGGGGATCACAAAGATAGAAAGTCTACTACAGGCTATTTGTTTAAATTTTCAAATTGTCTAATATCATGGTGCTCCAAGAAACAAGTGTCAGTTAGTTTGTCATCTACAGAATCTGAATATGTTGCAATAAGTGTTGCAGCTAGTGAAGCCTGTTGGTTGATAAATTTATTAAATGATTTCATGATTAAGAATGAGTGTCCAGTAAATATCTATAGTGACAACCAGTCAGCTATCTCTGTTGCTTGCACAGATACTGTCAAGCGTCTGAAACATATAGATATCCGTTATCACTTTATCAAAGAACTGGTTAAAAATAATAAAATAATTTTGAAGTATATTAGAACTAGTGATCAACCAGCAGACATGCTAACTAAAGCCCTAAGCCGGGAACTTCTTACCCGTTTTCTAATTAAATGTGGTATGGGTAACATATAATATATTTTTTTATTAAGTGGAGTCTTAATATGTTATTTTGTAGAATACTTATTAAGTTTTACAAGTGTAATTACATTGAGAAGGGGTGTTGGAAGTAAACCAATGTGATTACACCTTTGTGCTGTATTAGTGTGTTTTTAGTTTAAAAACTTATATCCGGCTTCCGGTTGCTCCGTTACCTAGGAGATGTATTGGTGTTTAGTAACTGTCTTTGGATATATCTACTCCGAATAAAACTCATATTTAATTTATTAAAACTGTCTTCTTTATTTAATTCCATCAAGTACTTATGCGAGTTCCAAGTTTGTTTTTCCTTGATATTTTTTTCTCACGTTAATCTTGTTTTTTTATCTTTATTTTAAAGACTATACTTATAGCATGATATCATATAAAAAAACTACGCCTTGGAGGCGGTTAAAATTTAAATTTAGTTCATAAATAATTGTTTTATAAAAATATATGAAAATAGCCAATATTATATTTTTCCTGTAATATTTATATATGATAATGTTAACGATGTGTAAATATTTCTGGTTTTATTTTTTATCGTAAACTTGGGGACAAGGTATTTTTTTACATTTACGTTTATAAATAAATGATTTTTCGCTGTAATAATAATAAAAAAATTGTTTAAAAATGTGCAAATCAAGCCCTTTCCGATGCTACCCCACATGACCCAGTGACTAAACTTTTAATTGGCTCCCTTTTTTTAACGGGCATTTTTCATTCAAAATTTCTAAAATTATTCTGCAAGTAGGCTTTTTATAAGTCAATAATGTACAAAGATTTACAATATATCGTGACAATAACTAAAACTATAATCTAAATACATAAGTACTTATGATTCAACAGCCAATACCTGGGTAAAAAGTATTAAAATAAATGTACTAAGTAATATCGCAAGAGATGTATAGTCTCTATAGTTAATAATAAATTAATTTTGGAGATGTACCTAAAAGGTCCCCAACGTCAAAATAAAATACGATTAGGATTTGGAGATGTAAAGTCCCCAAGCGTCATTAAAACAAATTAAATTATATAGTAAATCTTCTCTCAATATGTCTGGGTTACCCTGTTTATAACTATTCCAAGTCTTAAATCGGTAGCTTAAGTTGTTCTCGAGATATATAAGGTGCTAACAAATTAGTCACGGATATTTTAAGAGATAATACATTGTATTAAAACAATTAACTTTAAAGTATAATTAATGAAAAAAAAAGAAAAAAAAGGAACCTTTGTATATAATTTTTTTGTTTTCATTTACCAAACAAAAATAATAATTATAATTCCGTCTAAAAATAATCACCATGTGCAAATTTAACTGACAAAAGTTTAGCATGACGTTGACAATCGAGTATTTGATTTGACGTTAAGTGGTCAGTTAAAGTGAATGTCATTGGACTTTCAGGACTATGTAAACAAACGGCGTCACTTTGATTTATCACTGTTACTCCTTAAAGTTTCACACCACCTCATTAAAAGTCATTGAAAACATACACTATTAAAATAGCCTTTCTCGTAAAAAACAAATAATGTAGGAAAAATTACTTAATCTTGGAAATTTCATTGAAAATTCAATACGATTTAAAAGTTACGTTATTTCGACAAAATGCAATGACGTTTTTGTTTCTTTTATATTCTACGTTTGTCTATGACGTTTAGGGATGTGACTAAGTTAGTGACATTGTAATGCCGGTACTCACGGTATCTACCTGATATAGGCATAGTGTACACTACACGGTAAGTAAATGAGTAAAGGATCTTAGCGTAAGGTTTAATATACTTAAAATTAAATAAATACCTTAATTCAGATGCGGATGCATGCAGTGGAAGAAATGCGTGGATCATGTAATAGGAGAAGAGCATAAAATGAAAAATTTAGACGACATCATCGATAGGGTATACCGATGATGTAACGCCACCTTTTATAATTAATACTGGTGACTCTAGTAAAACTTCAAGCACCGATTTTTCAGAAGATTAAACCAATTAAAAATATGAAGATGAGATGTGTTTTACTTTTGGTATTTTAGTAATCGATTTATTTTGACTTAAAATAGCACTTCCCCATCACTAGTAAATTCATCATTCAAAGACAATTTCAATATGGCGGTTTGTTTACACAGTCCTGAAAGTCCAATGACATTCACTTTACTCATTTAATACTCAGTACTCATTTAATAATCACACTAACAGGGTGTTTTGACGTTGCACATTTGTTTCCTAGTTTTCTCCAAAAAAACATAACAAAACTTATGATGTTTCATACCTAAATGTATTCCGAGAACCGAGTACTATCAGCGGTAAAAATATCCGTGACTAAATTGTTAGCACCTTATATAGGTAAGGGTGTCATTTTTTACCATTCTGGTACGGAACCCTAAAACCCTGTTTGGTAACAGGCCACTACGGAACCGTGGCCGGACACGCTCTTGACCTGTTTTATATTGTTTTCCTTAAAAATACGTTCGTCATACATAGACAAGTTAAGTAGTTATTTTAAAAGTCAATACTTACAGCATGATATCATAAAGCGTATTTTTGTTCTGTTGTCGTTTTTTATCGCGTCAGATTTTAATAAAATTTGGTAGGTTGAAAGAGTTCCTTATTATGTATAAGGTAGACCTAATTTCCGAGTATGTCTCACAATCTTTTCCACTGAGATACGAAATCGTATGGGATTTTCGTAAATCAGTGGGAAAAGTACAAATTGTTAATAAATAAGGAAACTCTACCTAATAACGTAGATTAAGGAACTACCTACCCACCAAATTTCCACCAAACAAACGACAACAAACTAAAAATTTGCCCATAAATGTAAAGAGAAAAAAAAACAATGTAAGGCCGTTAAATTACAAACATAGTTCAGATAAGTTGTTTTTTTTTTTTCAAATGAAGTTAGGGCCAATTTTATTTTTCGTATAACATTTTAAGTATTGACGTTGTGTTTTTTTTTAATTAAAATATATGATAAATTTTACGTTAATCTTGTTTAAGGACTATTTAAAATCCATAGCGTGAGTAGATCTCGAGATATTTAACGATGTGACAGACAGTCAGACAAACTGAGTCGCAACCGTAAGGGTTCCTCTTTTACCATTTTGGTTCAGCCCCCTAAAAATAGTCTTCATCGAGGTTTTTAAACCAAGGCAAGCAAACTCCCAAGGATCAAGGATTCCCAAGAGATTGTCAACGCCTCGTAAATTGTGAGCGCCTTGCCTTTTAGTAAAATTAGAAGTTTAGTGCCTGGGTCATGTGGGGCATCATTTGGAAGGGTTAGATTTGTACATTCTAAAACAACTGTTTTTTTATACAATGAAAAAAAATTTGAAACGTAAAAGTAAAAAGATACCATCGCCCCCCCCTATTTTCATAAATAAAAAAAATAATTCTTAACTAAATTTGGAATTTAACCAATTCAGTCTGATTTTTTTTCTTTAAATTTATTCTTATAAACTAAAAAAAAATTCAAGGAAAAACAAACTCGTATACTAACTCCAATTCTGTCGATACACGTGGCTGACGTCAAGTTTTAACTTCTAGGTGTAGTTGCAACCGAAGTTTCTACGGAACCCTCGGTGCGCGAGTCCAACTCGCACTTGGCCGGTTTTTTTAATATCGTTATTAGTCATTCAATTGACAGATAGAAGATTAAAAGTGCTGGAGTACAAAAATATATGTCTTCATAATGTACCAGCATCTTATGTTACATAGTTTTTCTCTTTGAAAGTGCAACGTAACTAGGTATAATGCATAATTACAATACATATTGCGTAACCACTTTCTAACCGTATAAGCGCTGATGTGATTTTGATGACTTTCCTGTTTACCGTTTTATTTTCAGGTGTGCATTTTATTTTAGTCTGCTCTTTTGCAATTATAAAACTTGCGGCGAAATAAACCCAAGACCGTCGCGGAGACATGACATACTAGTACCACCTCGCCGACGCCTCGCAAAGGCCCGTGCGATGATGGACGTTGCCGGGGTTAACCTATATAATTGTATCCCTGCCGACATTAAAAACGCGCCTAGTGATACCGTGTTTGTAAACAAGTTAAAAAAGCTGTTATTGGAGTCAGCATTTTACAATATAAACGAGTTTCAAAAAAATCGTTGCCCCCACAAGTAACACCTATCACCTATGTACCTAATATAGTTTTTAATGATTATAAATGTGTAGGTACTATGAATTGTAAGTGTAGTGCATGCATACGATTAATTTATTATGTAATGATAATGACTTGTAAACTTCCTTGTATTTTTACCAATAAATAATCTGAATCTGAATCTGAATCTGTAGGTTTACATTAACCTTAAAAATAACTATTTCTTAGGCTGGATTCGACCAAACTTTTTAACCAAGAGTAACGCTTACTCTTGGATACTAATGTCAAAATCCCATAATAATTTGACGTTACTATCGGAGAATAAGCGTTATTCTCGGAATAAAAATTTGGTAAAACGCACCTTAGTGTGTCTGTATGATACGGCGGGACGCGTTGAACATTCTGTTATATTTCGGAGTTCTAGAGGATTATTATTAATTAAAAGTTGAACAGTGCATACATAACAGGGTGTTCTTGAGCATTTGCTTTAACTTCGTCATTTGGCTTGGTATAATTAAGGAAACAGAATGGCATATTTAGTTTTATTAAATTCGTAATTATTTTTTTCATACAAAGTAATTACATGTTCCATCAACCGCTAAAGTAAAACGGGCATTCGATTTGACTTTACTAAATAAGTGACAACTATGACATTAATGTCATGTCATGTTATTTATACATACGAGTACATATACATAATGATATCATAAATTTAAAGAATGTAAAAGTTAAATATGAAATTTAGTTCAGAAAAACACGAGAAGGGATCGGTATTGAAAATATGAAAAGTTACGGTTAAGAGATCTGGTGTGTGGATACGTCTTTAATGTTACAAAAGAAAATAATTCACGTATTGGTGTAAAACTTGTTCCTCAAATATTTATTTATTTATTGTATGAAGTGACAAGTCTACTACTAGTCTATTACTACGGAACGTAAGAATAGGCATACACCCCCCAGCAAAAAAGCGGCAGAATATTTTTGTAAAGGAAATCTACAAGCGCACTCTCGTTGTCTATGCTCTAAAGTTTTAAGCCACCGCTAAAACAGTTGACTATCCATTTGTAATCTCGCAACGGCGTAAAGTCTACCGATGGTCTGTCAAGACATACGCACCAAGTTTTTTAGTAGGTACGAGTGAGTAGACTTCCCTTTAGTTAGTATTAGCTTATTAAGGCTCGCGATTATGTCTTGCCACGCAGCCCGCTGACCCATTAACCTCGTTAGTAAAAGTAGCTTAATGATTACACTAGCACTTTACTAACATTACATAGAAGCGACTATCATTGATATAAGTAATAAGTACCATTTTACATATTGATGTGGTGCGTGTTTTATACTTAGGTAAAATATAACGAGGTAACCTAACTCATTAATTTCAAATTTTTCAAAGTAATTATTTTTGGATAGTTTGACATATCTTCTGTCAAAATATTATATCTTGTTTTAGAGCTTATTTATTCACGGTTAGTTAATTCAAATTAACTTTCTTTAATTAAATTGAAAAGACCGTTTATAGTTTTTTGGTTTAAAGTTGGGTGAAAATTGTCCAGTTTAATAGTCAATTATCGTTGTTAGCATAGCCCGAAACCCTAAAAGCCGTATTCCCTGCATAACACTAAAGACAGCTTCTAATAATATAAAGAGTATGTAGGTATGTATACCATAGCTAAATAGGTTGGGTTTTAAATACAATCAAGGTAAAAATATCGATGCGGACAAATCAATGAACTTAGTATCAGGATAATAATGTCGTGCATACATATTTTTGGTGAATTGTCAGTATCTATATTTTTTTATATTGTACCTACATTGTTCATACTGTGACTGTACATAATTAATAATTATGCATTACGTAACAGTAAAGCATACAGGGAGCAAAGTTTTTGTTCGCCTCTCGTTCTTATAATATTGTGACATGCGAATGAGAACAAGCGAAATATTTCATAATCTTGAAACTCGTAACTCGAATCTTGAGCGTCGCGAGGGTCTCAAGGCACGACATGTGAACAGACTTTGCTGCTGAGTTTAATACATTTTTCAACTCTTATCGCGAGGAAATAAACACTACTCTATACCTACAAATAGTGTCCGACCGAAGTTTCGGTTTCGGCCAATTTCGGCCAAAAAAGTGAATTCGGCCAGAATCCGGCCGAAACCTTCAGCCGGGCCGAAATTACTTCGCGGCATCTCGCGGCTCTCGCATCGGGCATATTTATTTGCCGCAACGAATTGATTTATTTGCCGATGGGCCCGATGGTCAGATTTATTCCGATCGGAGAAGTATCTTGCTAGGGGAAAACGTAGAAAAGTTGCTTTTCTTGGCTTACAACATAAGACTGTTTAACTATGACTGCTAATTTTAAAAAATACTACTAAATTAAAGAAAAAGTACAAATTGAAATACTCTAAGTACAAGAACTCATTAATGTGTATGCATATTTTTTGACAAAGTTGATTTATGTTAAAGTAGCACGAATGCTGTGATTTTTCTTGCAATGATTGACTTTGCCACACGAGGTGTTATTCTAAAACTTTGTTTAAAGAATTCTGATTAGAGTGATAATACTATAATTTATGTACTTAAAAGTTGATTTATGTTTAATCTGTGATTTATCTTGCAATTGACTTTGTCCAGGTATTATATTAATTAGGTAACTTTGTTTAAAAGTTTACAGATTTGATTTTATTTGGTTTAAAATTTCATAATTTACCTCTAATTACATCTATATTTATTACAAATAAACGTTTTTTATTTTATTTAACAAAAAAGTAACTGTTCTGATATAAGAAATTTTTGCAATAACCTTTTGCTTACGATTTGTACAATAATTTTGAATATTTTGATACACCTTCAAAAATTTCGGTTTCGGCCGAAAACAGAAAAAAACCGAATATTCGGTTTCGGTTTCGGCTGAAAATCGTGTTTCGGTCGGACACTACCTACAAACCATCATTCAACCATTCAATATTCCTATACCTCATACCCCATGGATCCTTCATTAGATTTTAGTGTCCTAATGTAGTAATCTTTTTTGTCGAAGTAATCATGTGACAAACGTAAATAAAACTACAAAAATAGAATTGAGAACTTCATCCTTTTTGCAAGAACTGCTGTAAAGACTTCCAGCTAATGATCCAGGTTGTCCACAGATGGCGCTTAAGCAAGAAAGTGTGCCGGCGCTGGCGTCTCCGATGCTGCACCGCGCTGAGTATCGTGAACCCGGCCCTCCGCCTCTGGCCACTGAAGATTTCGATGAGGTATCTTGCTACTCGTAATGTGCCTAAGCCATATTTGGGCTTGAGTTTAGTAAAAGGTACTTTGCCGGTTTTTAATAAGGTTTATATTAAAATTAATCTGTATGGCGTTGGCACCTACCGACAACCGACAAATGATTACCTTTTCCAAAGAACGTCACATTTTTTTTTTTGTATTTCGCATGAAAAAGTGTTACGTACGTTAACAACGTAGGTACCTATGGCTAAGAAGAAAGTGCTATTTTATTCATCATTTATTAGTCTTATGCTACTATTATTTTTTTGTCTCTAAATGGAGTCCATTTTTATATTAGATAGATTAGAATAACGTTTCATGTGTTGCCAGTATCAGTAACAACTTATTATAAGTATGTGACGTTATTTAGTATCTTAGGTATACCTGTCTATTTATTAGGTATGCCAAGCAAACGAATGGAGCAACAGTGGATTAGAGAGCATTATACTGTATTTTTCTTACGCTAGTGTTACCACCCCGAAAAAAGGGATGGATATAGTTTTTTTTGTCCTACTGTTACTGTGTTCGTTTGCTTGTCAGACTATAACTAACTGGGCTGGCTCAGCGACCCAAAATGGCCTTCGACACAACAGCTCGCCACTTTACGTATACTTACAATATATTTTTACGACCCATTTACATTTTGTTCAGATCTTCCATACTAATCGCCGAAACAAGTGTCAAATCTATTAACTTTAGACTTGTCTTAGATAATAAATAATTCTCGTTTTCAAGCTTCCCATGACCTCCTAGAATAGAATTTTCGAATGCTGTATTTTCCAATTTTTTAATTGCTACTCCTAAAGATTTCAGAAATGAGAATTTAGAAACGTAATACATATACATACACATATTATAGTTACTAATGTTCTCAACTCGTAGTCACGTTAACGAACATTTATTTATGTGGAAAAATAACGAGTTTCTTGATTGACCAGCTGATGATTGTGTGCTTGTTGTTATCGTCGATTCTCGTTCAGTGACGTGATATTGAATAATTAACTAAAAAGGTTCTCGCTGCGAAACACTAACAAAAAACATTTCTCCGTAGGTAAATAAGTCAAAGCTTAAAAAATGTCCGTAAACTTCGCCGAATGTTTTAATATTGCTCGTATGAGCCTCAGCTAATGTGCACATAATGGTGCATACAAGTTGGTACCGACCGTAGACAGCAGCAGACAAAGTAGGAGGCTAAATACTGTAGTTTAAGTATTTTTATGAAATCGACTAAACTTTAAATACAGACGACGACTGGTGGTAATTCCTAGAAATACATGGACACCAGCGTGCGTAGCCAAGATGCCAATCGCTCACGCTTAATAACGTATCGTAGCTACCTCTCTCTATCACTCTTCCTTATTAGTGTGACAATGACAGTTGCGTTTCGTTAGAGACTGAGCGTGAGCGATTGGCATCTTGGCTACGCACCTAGGGCCCTTACCGTGACGTCTTAACGCGATTCAGTTTAGGTTCTTAACTGTGCTCAGTTGTATGTCAGCGCCTCAGTTTAGGTCCTAAACTGATTCGCGTTAAGACGTCATGGTAAGGCCCCTGTACTGTTGCGGCAACAAGTCGTCTGCTGCTGCTGCTTGGCTTCGGTTACAAAATCATACGTTAAATCTATCGCACTACGAATTTGTACGTATTCTTAGCCTGACCTTAGTTCGCTAGGCTTTAGCGTAAACCACTGCCTTAAATCTCTTTCGTACCAGCCCATTAGTTAGAGCAAGATGCACTGCTATCTTAACTCATGGTAGACTTTAGGGTAAGTGATTCAGACATTCGTGTTGCATTCCTTTCCTTAATATGGCGGACTAAAATAACTTTGTTCTATACCTATTCGCTATTTTAATTTAGTGTTTTTTCTGCAGGACGAGTTCCAAGATGCTGCCGAAGAGCAACTCGAGTAAGTAACTTAATTTGTTTTTTACAATCTGATGATAATACAACATTGATTTGTATTAATTAGTTGTATTTTTGTGTGGTATTACTCTTGTCTTTTTTTTTGTTTTATATGGTTTTTTGTAGAACCCAAATATACGCCACGAACACAAATATGCCAAATATAAAAAAAATAATTAAGTAAGTACTTAAATTGTTTTAAGAAAATAAGTCTTGCCGAGTTTCTAGCCGGCAATAAACTTCTCGGGCTGTGATATAGGTGGTTAAATCGGTGGTAGCTTTTTTATGCCTCATTTGAAAAATAATGATATTTGTGATGAGGTTACACACATACTAGGTACTTAGTAACGATTTCTATCTATTACAGGTATTCCATGGACTTGCAAACGGCCTTCGAAGAGTGTGAGGTCGCAATGAGAAAATTTTTCAATAACGACCTGGTGGGAGCGTCGAATATAATGAAGCCCTGGTAAGTACGTCATATTCCCACAACTCACACTAACGTGAAGGTTCAATATATTATGCATGTAGCAATTGAGTCTGCTATTGAGACGAACCAAAGAATTACCGTTATTTCATAAACAATGTTTCACAAATAATCACTACACAAACAACGATTCACAAACCTGTTATTTCTAAAAGTGTTCATTTTATAAATAAAAAATAAACATTTCGTATTTCTGACGCTTTAAAAACATATTGGACGACAAATTCTTGTTTCAAAAATTTGCATTTGACAAATAAATCGTTTTCAAAATGAATATTTTTTTAAATAGTCACTTGGTAATCTATTGTTTCATAATCGGTTGTTTACAAAGTGATTGGATACCGAACCAAATTTATTCATAAATACATGGGACAATTTTTTTAATTTTTTTTGGCGGTTTTGGTACTAAAGTAATAAAGTGCCACCGTCGCCAAGCAACAAAAAAACACAGGTAAACTCATACTTGATATGAAGTCGTCGCGTATGGGGCACGAAATGTACAGACTTGACGGACTTGATATCAAGTCAATGGCGGCGAACAGGATAAAAGGTGCAGCGAAATTCTTACAGCACACGTCTCTCTCATGTCTAAACTAAAAATGTTTGTCATTAAGATATTTTAAATACTGTTGTTCGCTATATTTGTAAACACCATAGAAACTATTAGATCAATGCTTCGTGTTATCGCAAAATAAGTTAACGGTTTCAACATAGAGACTACTTCAACAAAATACCTACTTAATATTTATATATATATATATAATATAACATACCCAGCCCTGCGCACCGGTGGCCTTGCTCACTTTTCTGTAGTATTTATATAACATATGAATATGACATCTCTTTCAATTTATAACATACTTAATAGTTATCAACCTACATAATGTGTATACGTTACCTCCTACAGACATGCATATAAAATACTACTATAAATACTTATGTTGTACAAACACAAACTTATCAACTTCCTAATTATAACCTTGAACTTGGGTATTTGTGTTAATATGTTTGTCTTTATCAGTAAGCTATTGTAACCATTTTATACTTAGGATACTAAAAGCTATTTAAACAGAAGATAATAATAATAATAATCGACGTCACCATCCCCCATGACGAGAATCTCGTGAAAGCCGAGAAGGACAAGTCCAGTAAGTACCTAGACTTGGCTCACGAAATAACCGCCATGTGGGATGTTGACTCGACGATCATTGTTCCGATAGTCGTTTCAGCGAACGGTCTCATAGCGAAGAGTCTCGACCAACATCTTGAGAGACTCTCGCTAGGTGGATGGATCAAGGGTCAGATGCAGAAGGCAGTAATCCTGGACACAGCGCGTATAGTCCGGCGGTTCCTTTCTCTGCGGCCCTAACCACCGGCAGCCTGGGCCCTGCCCCGTTGCCGGCGGCACTCTAGGTTAGGTTTTTATAATATGTTTATATGTATTTTGTATTGTTTTTGTATTTTACTTTTATAATCATATTATATAGCCTAACCTAAGATAAAAAATAAATAAAGTGAATAATAATAATAAAATGGCGTAGGGATGTGACGACCCCATCGCCCACTGGTTTCCACCGGTGCAATCAGTCAACGCAGGGCAGCTTGTGGCGAGCTGTTGGGGAGTAGCGACCCCACGTACCTGAGCGCTCCTGGGGGACTCCGTCGTCCGACCAAGTCCTCCGCCTCTGGCTTGCCTTAACCGGCCGTCCAGAGTGGGGTCGCGAGAGCTGTGTTCTCGAGGGTAGATGTGGAAACCTAAGTGGCGAGTTGGCTATATGTTTAAAGTCCAGTGACACCTCTCTACCCCCAGCCCTCATACCGGTGTTGCCCTCGAGCCATCTTAGATGTCGCTTTTTGTGGGGGCCCATCTTATGTGGGCGAGTCACCGTCTGCCGGAAATAAAATTGATTACCGTTTTGTTAGGCAGACGTCCGATTTTATTCTCCATAACCCAGTATTTAGTCCACCGCTTTCACCTAATAGTCCAGCATATTTTAGATTCCATTAAATCTATATAGTCTATACACCCTGGCGGGTGCTGCCTCTGCGTGCGTCCCATGACTCGGGCAGGTGCAACATCCGCTCGGTGTACCCCTTACATTTCATTAAATTGTCGAAAGGGCCTCTGCGTGTTGGCTTCGGCTCCGCGCACGCCTCCCAAAGGTCCGGAACACCATTGTTCCGTGATGGGAAAGACATACAAATAATAATAATATAATAATATATTTTATTAACCAAAAGTAATTTACATAAAATTAACAGTATATCGGTGACTCCCACACTAGGCACAGCCTGTATCGTGGAAGTCAGAAACATTTGTACAATTACCAAAAACAGCGGCTTATCAAAATCTAAACAAAGTGCATGCAGTCTTAAAACTAAAAGAACTATTGAGAATAGATTAAAAACATGGTGACAGAGTTTTCATCAAACAATACTGCGTGTAAGTGTAAGTGAACAAGTGGGTGTAGGTGTATGTGTAAATGTGTAGAGATGAGGGGGTGGAGGTGATGTAGGGACTAGTATAGCACTTATGAGACCTCGCTACCTGATAATTTTCAGACGCAATTTAATTCAGTATTCACTCTCTTTAGGACAGCATATCCTCAGACTCCTTGTATGATAGCGGCAGTAAATAATTTCGTATTATGATTTTAGCTTTAGCAAGGTGGCAGTTCTTAATATCACAGCCTTTGAGCACAGCATTGTAGACAGTCGGAAAGATGAATGATTTAAAGCGTCTGGCGAACTTTGTGTATACTCGAGGAACCGGGATCCTGAAGACGCGCCGCATTAACATATCCGGATACAACAAAGAATTGATAGATACTTAACTACATATGTGTAGTACCTGCATAGGAAGGTAAAGATCTTCGGATGTAAAGTCGATTACAAGCAGGGCTGCCACCTTGTTTCTACAGAAATGTAGTGTTTTCGGAAAAATACTAAAATAACGTTGTCTATGGTATTTATTTATATATTGTAATAACCAACAGATTTTTTAGGGTTCGTACCCAAAGGCCAAAAACGGGACTCTATTACTAATGACTCCGCTGTCCGTCTGTCTGTCCGTCCGTCCGTCTGTCTGTCCATCCGTCTGTCTGTCCATCCGTCTGTCTGCCTGTCACCAGGCTGTATCTATTGAACAGTTATAGTTAGACGGTTGAAATTTTCACAGATGATGTATTTCCGATACCGCTAAAACGTATATTGTTTTTGTACCTATAGTTTATGTATATTATAATTGATAAATAATAATAAATTAATTTTGTATTAAGCAGAGGCGTCTGCAAACGAAATTTACAATTTTATAATTGAAAGATTCTTTCATTTCATTGTAAATAATAATAAATATTATAGGACATTCTTACACAAATTTACAGTAAACTCAAGAAGGCTTGTGTTACTCAGTTTTCAAAATTAAATACATAGAAAACATCTATGACTCAGTAACCAATATCTGTGTTCATAACACAAATAAATGCCCTTACCGGGATTGGATACCAGGACCATCGGCTTAGCAGGCAGGGTCACTACCAACTACGCCAACCGGTCGTCAAAACCAAAATATAGGTAATACGATACAATTGATTACCCACTCGACAGCCCGTCCGATTCCGGTCGAGTGTCCCCCCATAAGTAACATATACCCACTTTTTTCATCACAATGCCATAACGTGAAAAGTATACATCTCTTTGTAGCTGACTGTACAGCTAAGCCGGTGTATGTCACAAATGTAGCTCGTGATTCTGAGTAGGAAAATAAATTTACCTGTTTTAGAAAAAAGTTTTTAGATCTCTTCTCGCGAAAATGCCCTAATGTCAAAATTACAGTTCCGTTAATCCCTGCTGGCTGGTAATAATGGTCTACGGTTTCTGTACGTATTTTAGAGCAATAATGATATGTGCGTAGATAAATTATCATAATGGTTCATAAACTTCAAATGCGTCACTGTGAGTCATTAAAACATAACTCCCAATGACGTTCGGACTTGAAAGGCCAGCATTACCCTAAATGGAGGTACACATTGGCTAATCATTATAAATACCATGTGAATGTTTATAGTGCAGGTAGACTGATTTGAGAATCAACATTTTAAAAATAATAGGTTATCAGTAAGTAGAAATTAAGACTGATTGTATTAGGTCACTTAGACAAGTATGGTATGGCATACATAAATATATGAGTTGAATTACTTTTTTCATTGAAATAAAACATTTTATAACAGCTTAATGACGTTTATTAACATCGTGACCCTACGTTTCGAGCCCTTTACAGTTTACAGATGATGTCAGCGATTAATCCGTTTTTAAGTGTTTAAAGCCTATTCGTTAGTTCTGGAGACTAAAATGAGGTTTTTTTTTAATGCCTCGTTCGGTGGCAAACGAGCGAACGAATCGCCTGATGGTAAGCGATTAACGTTGTCCATGGACACCCGCAACACCAAAACACAAAACACCGTTACGTGGGTTGTCTCTTTATTACATCTCATAAATAGTGATGTACCACAACCGATTCTAACCGAGGAGATTTTGGGCTACTTAATTACTACACAACTTAATAAGACCTGTTTTTAAATGTAAAACTAAATTTAAGGAAAAGTACAAAAAATATAACGCAAAAATGAAATTTGTGCACGCAAAACAGTAAAAACTCACTTTTTGATCAACTGTATTAAAAAACTATACGTATATAATATGTTTATTTGCTACTTATTTACGTTACACATGTAATAAATTAACAAGTTACCTATAGTTATTTTTATTAGTCTTTTTTAGCGTCGAAAAAAGCGCGACATAAATAAATAAAAAATTCTACTGTCAGACTTGGTTTGCCAGACTATTTTACATTTTGTCGGTTATTTAAAAATACAACAAAAACCGTAATCGAAGATCAGCTCTAGTTGTATTAAGCTGGTATCATTATTTTTACGTTTACGTTTAATTTCAATAAACAACAATCGCGGAAATAGAAGACAATATTATACTTACTGTTTTTATGTTTTGACTACTTCTTCATCCTAGCATTTTCACTGCTTATCTTTCACTGCTCAGCACTTTCACGGCTCTAGTATAGTAGGGTAAGACCACCAGTGATTGAACACTTAAGCATTTTTGCAGTTTAGAAAAATAATTTCTTAATATTTATTAATTATTTTTATAATATTATCGTTTTTGAACAATCGTCATTTAATAAACTAAAATGTAATTTCTGTGATTTCTTATTATTTTTATACTTTTAGAGTTATAGAATATTTTATCAAAAAGTACCGAAAAACCTAGTGAATGAACAGAAAATCCAATGAATGAACAGTGTGAAACCCAGGGAATGAACATTATTTAGCTTTATTAAATCAGTATTATAAACCATTTTAAGAACAAAATGACTAAATTTTCTTTAGTAATCATTAAGTAATAAATTACGTAAAACATTGAGGCTCCATTTAAAAGAGAAAAATAGAATATAATGAATATTATTCATAAATATGATAGAAACACTTTGGCCACAAAATAGAAGCAATAAATGCATTATAAGAAAAAAAAATCTTTTAACAAGAAACAACGAGCGAAAGAAAAAACGGGTCCAAACATTGGTAGTAAAATAATACACTTTTTATTAATATTTGTACACGTGTATATTGTGTATGTTCATACATAGAATTAGATGAAATCTAGGTCAATGAACAATCCAAATATCTGTATGTTCATACAAAGGCATGAAAAATCCAGTAAATGGACTATAGTAATATGGATTTTTTATTCATGTTCCAATATTGGCTGAATACATCAGAAACGTTTTCTATACAGAATCTCAAAAACACAAGCTAATACCATGACGTTAACGTTTAAATTTGGAATAAAATTTAAATTGTGCTAACACCAGTAAATGAACACACCGTTCATTAACTGGTTTCAGAACATTTGATAAGCTAGTAATGGAACAGTAAAAATTAAATACTTCTACGCAAAATACAGACCAAAATTTTACAAAATACAACCTATGTAAGGTATATGTGGATAAGGCCGTCTATCGGCTAAATAGGTCTGCCGAGTAGGTATTTCATCTAAACTCGGTTGCACTTGTAAGACACCTAAGATAAGACCAACGACCGTAAGTCACCTTGGACAGCACAGTTGAAAGAACCAATAACTGTCCTACCGACCCGATCTGAGCGGTGTATATACAAAAACATGGGATATATTACCCTACATGACGGACTTCCCTAAAAATAGAATATTCCTAGAAATATTTTTTTACCATTCAAAAATACTAATACATATTCGATTCAACTTGAAGAGAAATACCGTGACGTTGCACGTTGTAATGTTACATTTCCTGTAATGTATTATTATCTAAAGATAAATCTTTATCAACATTGATCACGATTTAAAAAACTATCCTGAGCCAGGAGGTTTATTGCGAAACAAAAATCGTAAACAACATGTTCGTTGGTTGGCAGGTGCCGCACATCCTTGTACCATAGCCTTGGCATGTCCATCTTCGAGTTCATCCCGGCCATGCTGACGTTCGACCACGGGCAGATCAACCGCGCCCTGGCGGCGCTCAAAGTATGCATCTCCATCTGCAACCAGCACCGGAGGAACTTGTCGCTGGTCGAGAGCATCGGCACTATCATAAGAAAGGTGAAAAACCATTGTGTATTATAAGGTGAAACAGGAGTCAGGCGTTTGGTAGGGAATTAGTAGATTACGTACCGCGGCCTGTAAAGTAAGAAATGTCTCAGATCTCATGTAATGTGGTCGGTCGCGTAAACATGTGATCTGAGGCTTACTTATTTACTGGCCAAGGTCTGTACATTATTTTTCAGCTCAACGCAGTAGGCAAGCAGCGAATTTGTTTATCGTAGCGGCCTGCAATTGACTGCTTGCCGGCCGGAGGGCGGAAAAATAAATACCTACCTACCTGGTGCAAGAAAAATCATTTTAATAACACAGACAACAGCGTTCTTGAACGTCTGCATCACTAAAAATACTTGAAGTTTCAAAAGTAACAATTAAATTAAAATAATACGTGAAGTTAAAAAAACTCGCACTGAAGAGTCGGTGGCTAAACCACTACTTATTTGTCAGAAAGAAATCACTTCTAACAAGTAGTCAAATTCGTTACATTAACTATATTTTACGTTCTCAGGCAGATTAATTAAGTGTCCCTATGTTCCATAAACAATAGTCAATCAATAGGCCAAAATAAATAGGACGTAAATAGCAGCGAATCTTCGCGAGCTCTGCGCGGCCGACTGCTGGCAGCCAGAAATTGCGCAATATAGATTTATTATTTATAATTAGTCTAGTTAATAACCCAGTAAGTAGGTTAATTTAAACTGAATTTTAATGTGAAGATAAATAGGGTTATTTTATATATTTAAATCTTCAAGCAACACAGGCTCCCAACACGTAAGATTTAATTAGAATTATTTCATAAATTCAGTTAGATATCTTATTATCTATGTACGCTCAATTAGTTTTATATTCGGTGCACTCACCTTTGTTAATAACTGGCACAATCTTATCACATATTTTTTTGGGCATGGATTTTAAAGATATTATTCCAGGCATTACTGCGGTTTAATAAAATGGCCGTAATGTAAAGAAATCTTAAACAGATTGACATGAATATAATGAATTCCGCAGCCAAACTTCAGCACGTACACAGACCTAGAGGCCCACGCCGAGCTGTGCTACGCGGAGGCTCTGCTGCTCCAGGCCATGATGACTATTATGGAGGGGGAGGATCTCACCGGCCTTATTAAGGGCACCCTCAAAGTCAAGAACTGCTACAATAGTTATAAGTAAGTGGTCTGAATACACAAAGGCTTCTAGCCTAGGGCCCTATTTCACCACGACTATTTCAGCACCATTATTACTGGTATTGCAGGAGTCTATGGGCTACGGGCCCCGCTTACACTAGTAAGCACACTAGTGAGGGCTGTATGCTTGTTTGCCGCCAACACGTTATTTATAAATAAAAATGTGACGAGCTCTTGACATTTGTCGCAAGAAACACGACATTTGTCATGAATATTCCAAAAACTTGTCAAAAACTACCGACAATTAATAAGAACACTAATAATAGGTCTCGTGACAATTGTAAAAAAGTCTTCACCAAGAAATCTATTTAAAGACGATACTTAATTATATATATTAAAATTATCGAAATGGTGGCAAATAAGCACACGGTCCGCGTGATGGTGAGCGGTTTCTACAGTTTCGTGATAAACTCACGAATAAATGCTCTTGCCACGATTCGAACCCAGGACCTCCAGCTTCGTAGGCAGAATGATTTCGCTGCCAGTCCCCAAAACAAAGGACCACGGGCAAATTAGTATCGAGGCTGGCCCAAAAACCAAAAGAGATGAGACTTATGTCTCTAAACAGGTCTTATTGTCTGCTTCATTTCGTTATATGGGCAACAAGTTGAATTCTATTGCAGATCTGAGATATTCGTATAGAATCGCGAGTATTATGTAAGTAAAAATATTCACAACCGCTCGGCGATGATGGCGGATCCACACAGTCTTTTGTTTTGTTATGAGGAATGCGTTACGCATACCACTCAGGTGCATTTATGTACCAATTATTGACTGACAAAAGTCTATTCTGAAGAGTACGACGAGAATGAGAAGACCTTCACTTTTTTTCACTTGCGTAGGTTAATATCTCAGTTCTGCAATGGAATTCGACTTCATGACCATACAAAGAAAATAAGTAAATAAAAATACCTATTAAATGAGATAACTCTCAGCGCTGTTGGGTTTGGATCCAATTTGCCCATGGTCCTTTGTGTTAGTTGCTGTTGAATTATAACGTTACATTTACACCTTGTCATCATGCAGAGACTGCGCAAAGATCCTTGCGCGCAAACAGTGGGAGAGCGAAACGTCGCGGATACACTTCCACAGCGGCGTGCGCCTGGGCACCGCCACATTCAACGTGATGATATCGCTGCTGCCGCCAAGGATCATCAGTCTGCTGGAGTTCGTCGGCTTCTCGGGCAACAAGGTGCGTGGATGTTAGATTAAACCTTAAGCCTAGCCTAGCCTAAAGAAGAATGTGGAGTGAAACCAAAGGGACATCTACTAAGTTATTATCTCAAAAATTCCATGCAATCTCGTCTTTTATTGTTACAATTTACGTAAAGTGCTTAGTCATATCTTTAAAATATTTAAAAAAATACAGAAAAAGCACTCCTTAAGTCGTCCGTTTAAACCTTTGACCAGGTTGAAAAACTATCATTCTAATTAGTCCGCCAGTTAGATTATCGAAAACAATTGGACACGTATTTTTACCTTTTAAAATTTAACTAAAATTGACGAAGATAAAGAGCATCAAAGCTCCGGGGTGGGGGCTGGTGACGTCACTACTAGGTAAGAATTGTACCTAATAGTGACGTTACGCGAAAGTTGAACGCGCTGTATTTTCGTAACTTTTGATTTTACGAACAAAAGAAAAAATACGTGTACAATATTCTTTAATAATTTAAAAGACGGACTAAATAGATTTTTCTCAAACGTGATCGGAAATGTATGCTTTTATGGCACGAAATGAAGACATGAAGTTTCTTGTTTATGGCTCCTCCCCCCATTTACTTCTTGACCGGAGGCCGTGAAGTAATGTATGGCGTAAGTATGAACGAAACATTATTGTCCGCTGCTCTAACTTTTTTAATTTGCGTACTAACACTAAACTGACAAATGAAAAATTACATACAGCCAACGACCACTAAATACTTGCGACATTAAAAAAACAAATTCTATGGTTCTATGTATATTTATGTGCGGTTAAACATGGTGCTCGAATAGCTCATTCAAATGGCATCTTTGAAAAATAAAAAGGTGGCAAATTAAACAATTTTTTCCTTACATACTATTTACGTACTTAGTAGTTATTTTAATTTTAATATTTCCTCACAATGTTTGAGAAAAGCACTATACTCGTACAAGCCTCGGCCGGAAGAGGGATTGCAGGACTTTGTTTAATCCGGCTTCGTCTACGACTCGGCCGTCTACCACAAACTCGTCCTGCAATCCTTTACTTCACGGCCTCTGCAGTAATGTACTATTATTAGTCGTCTAGCCTATTTAATCAACCGGGCTGACATTGACTGTCATTTTCTATACAGGGGCAGGGCAGTACAAATAGCTATGTCAGATAAATATCAGTCCATACAATGAACATTGATTGTTTGTTATAATTTTCGGCAGAGGGGTAGGCCTGTCAAGTGCTATTCCGGCTTGATAATAGAATATCGCCTGTTCCCTTGCCTCGACATGAGTGATTGAAGAAAAAAAGTTGAGAATATTTCTTCTCCACGAGGTTCTCTTTTGTCCAAAACACATAGAAACTCATTAGGTAAATTATTAGAGCAATTAAACATCAAGGTCGCTCAAAGTGAAATATTTTTTCAAGTATGAATATAATTAAGCCATTTATAAATCTAATATGGAAACGTTTTTGAATACAGTTTTGTAGTATAAGAAGTTAAAACAAATGTCACTTACAATTTTGATTTTTGGGCCATTTAGTCATTTTTTATGAGGTAATTGCAAAACAACCTGAGCGACCAGTAAATCATTGGTAACACAGATTACTATTTCATAATACAATAAACGGAGCCTTGTGGAGGTAAAAATATCATACTTTTTTTATCTTCACACTACTCGACAGTAATGATTCATTTCACAACTAATAAAGTTGTCTTGTACAGAGCTACGGTCTGACAGAGCTGGTGGCAGGCATGCGGTCCGCGGGGCTGCGGGCCGTGCTGTGCGAGCTCACGCTGCTCGCCTACCATCTCGTCATCTGCCACTTCATCGGCGCGCAGGGCGACCTCGATGTCTGCCAGGAGATCCTCGACAAGGAGCTCAAGGTACATTGTAACCTCACTTGAAGATTGATTAAGCTAAAAACGAAGCAAAAAGGGATGGATAGTCAGTAACAAAATACTTAAAAGAATTCAATGACTAAGCATGATGGAACAGTCAGTAAAGATCAGGCCCCAGCTCACCATCGAGCGATCTGTGTGCTTGTTTGCACCAATTCGATAATTAAAATAAAATTGTAAGGTATCGTCAAAGAGATAATTTCTTGGTGAAGACTTTTTGACAATTGTAACGACATCTAATAGTGTTTTAAAGAATTTTCGGTAGTGTATGACATGATAATGAACCTGTGTCGGAATTTCGTGTCATATGTCGTGTTTCTTGTGACAAGTGTCAAGAGCTTTTCACAAAAGTATTCGTTTTTAATGCTAATAATGATGTTTTTATTAATAAATGATATATTCACGGCAAACAAGCATACAGACCGCACAATAGTAAATGGCCGTAGCCGTAGTAATATCAGTAATAATGATGTTGACAATTGTCAGACCTATCGCCGTGGTTGTGGCCAGGCCCCTGTTTCACCACGCTGACAATGTCGGCTGCAAACTAAAGTTCATAGAAACTTTGTGACAATTGTCGGAATGTCAGCGTGGTATAACAGGCTGCAGAGCAAATGGGAGCGTGGGTCCTGTGTCAGTATGAGAGAATTGTCAGAGTGACGTTTGAAATGTTCCCGCAGGAGCCACGTTCCACTAGCACCGCTAGCGGAAAATCGACTCGCGGTAATCCTTATTGAAAGACCAGCACACACACACTTCTACATTAAAGAAGTATACAATGAACACGTGTTCCCAGGTGTACCCAGACGGCGTATGGTTCCTCCTGTTCAAGGGGCGCCTCGAGCTGATGCGGGGCATGTTCAACCCCTCCATAGTGACGTACAACCTGGCCATCGACAGCCAGGACATGTGGCTGCAGTTCCGGCACGTCTGCTACTGGGAGATCATGTGGGTCAATGGGTAAGTTAACCATGGTATTCAAGTTTACGAGAAAAACTTATGCAAAGTTGCACTGTAGAAACTGCGGTTTTTTGTTAAAATCGAGCTCCCTTGGTAAGAACCCGTGTACAGGAATTAGAATGTCAAAAACACTGCGATACATTAATAAGGTGTCTATTATCACAGCGTAGGGATGTATTCCATACAGTGAGGTAACTTCTACACGGCCAGCGGCTCGGCTCGGAGGTCATGCTGAGGCTCAGGGTTGTCAAAAACTATGCGAAAGATATTACAGTCTGATTGGCAAACTAATTTTCATTTTACACCCCTTAAAATAGACCGCCGAATTTTCATAGAAATTCGGCGGCATTTCCTCCCCGCCTCCTTCCCCGCGCGCCCCCCATCGATGACCCAGAAATCGGCGGAGTTAACCCACTGTATGGAATACATCCTTACGCTGTGCTATTACACTAGCTCTAATCCGTTAGTAGAATGAGCTACAGTTTGGCAAGATAGAGTAGAAATTAAAAATGCTAACATCGTAGAAATCGTAGTGTCCTCCCGCTCTCTTATGCTAGTATACGACACGTTTTTAGGGGCCGATCGGTTGCCTCGCCCCGTGTAATCGACGAAAGGGAACTTAGGGAGTCGAGGGAGGGGTAGGGGCAGGCGATAATTGGCCCTTAAAACGTGTGATGTAATACTAACTTAAGAGAGCAAGATGACACTACGATATTGCCACTTTTAAATTTCTACTCTATTTTGCCAAGCTGTGTACGTATTAAGAAAATGCAGTCCTGTCACATCACGTTCATCGATCGCCGTCAGATGTTTGGAGCGACTATGTTTCCCACATACATACTTATCAGCACACGACTGTGTTATCCAGTACGCCTACCACGAACATTTAAAGTTGGCATTGACGGGAAAACCTCTTTGTCACTCCAATATGGTACGAGTATAGTGGGACAGAGATGGAGATACAAATCCGCAATCGTTCAATTTTCGTGGTATAGGCCCTAATGTTAGAGTGTATATTCCGATACATTTGAGGACAACTGGCCGCTTAAATATTGGCAACTGTATAACTCGACTGGTCGACCATGAAAAGTTAATGGATCTTTCGTCAGTTTCTATTTTTATTATTCTTGGTTGCCGGAGTCGGTCTTCCTCGTGACGTTTTTATTTCTCAAAATTGAGTTCTGCTTTCTCATTTAAGGTTAAAAATGGATTGGCGGCAAGCGGCATCGTACGCCAATAAGCTGAGGGAGGAGAGCTCGTGGTCGCGCACCATCTACACTTACACCAAAGCCGCTCTGATGCTCCAGTTGGGAGAAGAAATGAAGCTGGGCGAGAGGCAGCAGTGCAACGACCTCATGAGGTTTGTTTACTTCACTGCAACCTTAGCACAAGAGTGCAGTTACAGTATCTAGCGCGATACACTACCTGTCTTTTTCTGACTGTATTATTTTGAAAGGGGTGGGCTGTGTACGCTAGGGTTGAAATTAGTTTAATTAATTGACCACTTTTCTTCTGCGCAGAAAATCGCGGAATACATAAAAAAAGAACAGAATATATTATACATTGTAACTAAAGTCTTGGTTGGGTCAATAACTTGAAGGTTATTGTCGTTATTTATTAACGTCACAGCTAAAATTGTTTTTACCTTTTCCATCTTTGTAATATATTTTTGTTAATTTATACACATTTGCATTTGTCAACATATTTTGCTGTCGTTATCGTTAATTTGTGGGAGACTTAAAAAGGAGGTTCTCATTTCAGTATAATTGTATTTATGTATTGTTAACCGGTTTTTAGCGAAGTTTTTAAAGTAAGCAGTAGGTTTTTCAGAGTGTTCTGGACAGATTATAGAATATATTTTTCATATATATTATACATATATGTAATTATAGAATGCTTTAGAGTTGGTCTTATTTCCATTGTCGTCAAACTATGATGTAATGATGTGGTCCTGGAAGAATGTAGGAAACCCTTGTTGTAGTACTTACATTAAAAAACAATTTGGGTATTGTTAAGGAGCTACCCGGCATATTTCACTGTTATTAAAGTGAATAGGCTTTGTTCAGCTCCAAGCACAACGCTTGAAAAAAATATATAATGTAGCTAGGTATTTGGTCTACATTTGGTTCTACTAAATTGTCGAAAAACATAATACATAAAGAGAAAAAATAATAACCGTAAACCCTTTTTTCTACCTTAACTCCCTTATGCGTCGTAAGTACAAGAAACTAAGCCAAGCAGTATATATTTATGTTTTCTTTAAACGCATCTACTGATTTTTGGATAGGTTTTGTACTTTTCGAGAAATAGTACATTATTGCAGAGGCCGGGAAACCGAATTTCGTGGATGAGTATTTTCCGACAATTACATACGAATCCACGAAATTATATTTCCGTCCGAGGCATATTAGTGCTTTTCTCCAAACATGAAAGGAAATAAAATGTATTCTTGCATAAGATTTGAAAGGAAAAATAAGGTTCCCGCCTAAACTTTCTATTAATGCACAGTTGTGTTCATAAAAAAAGTTGAAATGTCTTTAGTTTTATTAAGCCGTATCTACACAACCATGCACAGTGAGCCGTATGCAACTCGCGATAGAACGAGACAACCAAGCATTTGATTTCCTTCTCTCTAGAACTACTACACTATGCACTACTACAAAGCCAGCCCAGACGGGGCATTTTTAAGCACGATATGATTAGATTGACAATTTGATGTCAATTAGATGGTCCCGTCTGTGCAGACCGTTTGGTCGCGGCTAAAGTATATTTGGCTGTTTGCAATATTGATAGTCCAAATATTTTTTTAAAAAGTAAAAAAACAATACAGTAATGGATTTTAGTACAACTTCCTGGACGCTAAAACGGTAAAATAATGAATTTGTTTTTTTTTTATTTGAGTCGGTACATAAGGAGGTTCTTTTCGTACCAATTTTGCTACATTAATGTGAACATTTCCGAGCATATTGGAGAAAAAGCTATTACACGCATTTTTCCGAAAACGCCGGCTCGAGATGCCTGCGCGGGCGACGGGGGCCAATCGTGTAAGATGGCACTAGTAGTTTATAGGGTTGCGTCCTAGTACAAGCAGCTCTTCCTAGGTGACGACTTATGCTTATTGACGTATTGTATAACCGGTGAGGAAAGGAAGCGGGAGGGGAAGAAAGCTCAAATCGCCGAGGTCATTGGGATAGGGGACGGCCTTAACTCGTGTACGTAATTACTTTGTTGAAGCGGCATTGTATATATATATAGCTGGATATAGCGAAGGCGTTCGATCGGGTTTGGCATGGGGGTCTTCTATCGAAGTTACCATCTTACGGACTGCCCGGGGGATTATGCGAATGGATTGCCAGCTTTTTGTCCGGCAGATGCATACGAGCCGTTGTCGACGGAAGTTGCTCCGATAGCATGGACATAAATGCTGGTGTCCCACAAGGCTCTGTGCTATCCCCAACGCTGTTTTTGCTGCATATCAATGACATGTTGTCCATTGGCGATATTCATTGTTATGCAGACGACAGTACTGGGGATGCCTATTACACAGGCCGTGCTAACATCCCTCGTCCCGTTGTGTTAGAGAGTCGTGAAAAGCTTGTGTCAGACATCAAGAGTACTCTCTCTGATATCTCACTGTGGGGCCAGGAAAATCTTGTCCGATTTAACCCCACTAAGACACAAGTTTGCGCGTTCACCGCTAAAAAAACCCCATTTACTGTGGTCCCACAATTCCAAGACCCAGTCCTTACCATGTCAGAGAGTATTGGGATCCTGGGTGTTGACATTTCCAGTGACGTCCAATTCCGTAGCTACCTGGAAGGGAAAGCCAAGCTGGCATCCAAAAAGCTCGGTGTGCTCAATAGAGCTAAGCAATACTTCTCTCCGGGGCAAAGACTGTTATTATACAAGTCTCAAGTCAGGCCTCATATGGAGTATTGCTGCCATCTTTGGGCGGGAGCACCTGGATACCAGCTGGGCCCCTTTGACTCGATCCAAAGACGTGCTGTCCGAATTGTCAACGATCCCAAACTCACGAGCGATATCGAACCCTTAAGTCTAAGGAGAGACTTCGCCTCCTTATGTGTATTCTATCGCTTGTACAATGGATTGTGCTCCGAGGAATTGTTTGATATGATGCCAACGGCTGCATTCTACCACCGCACCGCTCGCCGTCGGCAGGGTGTTCACCCGCATACCCTGGAGCCTAAATGGTCTCGTACCGTGCGGTTTAAGAGGAACTTCCTCCCGCGGACGCTCCGGCTGTGGAATGAGCTCCCTGCCACTGTTTTCCCAAAGGACTACAATATGGGGTTCTTCAAAAAAGGAGTGTTAAAATTTTTAAAGGGTCGGCAACGCGCATGTAACACCCCTGGAGTTGCAGGCGTCCATAGGCTACGGTGACCGCTTACCATCAGGCGGGCCGTACGCTTGTTTGTCACCGTCGTAGTATAAAAAAAAAATTGTTGACGTGGAATTGGCGATACACAGCATAAAATTATGACATACTATTTTACGAATAGTGCTTGTTTTTTTACTATGCATTTCCTATTAAAAAGTTTAGTGTTATAGGAGTATTCAACGAGTATGTCGCTTGTAATACTAGGCGAAAGCGGAATATCGTATTCGGAAATATGATTCAACAAAGATTACTATATAAGTTACTATTTATCTTATTTCCCACATTTGTTTGTTGTAGGAACGCGTCGTACTACAAGCAGCGCATAGCGGGCAAGTCGTTGCCGATGGAGAAGTTCATGATCAAACGCTGCGCGCGATACAGCGCGCAGGGCTACCGGCTGGTGCTGCCCGCGCTGGAGCTGCTGTGCCTGTGGAACATGTTCCCCGTGCTCGCGCGCCACGAGCGCGCCGCGCAAGACGTGCTCAAGGTCGGTCCGATCAGACTACCACTATCAGCTAAGGTCCGACCGAGACTTCTTTTTTTGTCTCGACCGAGATTTTATAATAAATACGAAAAACGCGCATTTTCCACAAAACACATGTAATAGTCAAAATTAAACTGTTGTTTAATATAGCCATCGCTAAAACACAACATGTCAAACATACAGTCAAAGCTTGACTCGGCCCTTTTTGGCCGAGAGCCGAGACCGAGATCTCTGCTCGAATTTTAGCCGAGACTTCCGAGACCGAGATCTCGGTCGGACCTTAACTATCACACATATCGTCGACCGTCGGTCCAACAGGAGCTTCCATTGTCGCTCACCAGGCGGCGCCACTCAATGGATGACTACTAGGTTGAAAAAATATACTTCTATTTAGTCCGTCAGTTAGATTATCCAAATTTATTAGACACGTGTTTTTCCTGTTTCATGTTAACTAGAATTGGCGACGATACAGAGCATCAAAGTTCCGGGGTGGGGGCTAGTGACGTCACTTATAGGTAAGAATCGTACCTAATTGTGACGTCGTGCGAAACTTTGATGCACTGTATTTCCGTCGTTTTTCATATGACGACCAAAAGAAAAAATACGTGTCGAATATTTTTTTATAATCTTACAGACCGGACTAATTAGATTTTATTTGTCGTCTAGCCTATAGGGAATATTCACTATTTTTTTAAATACTGTTGGATGATAGCTTTTATCATAAAAATACTGTAAAATAAATTTCAGCGCATAATAACTAAAATTTAGTAGATAAATCTTCTTTCAAAAACTCCAAATAAAAACGGGCGTTTGAAACGCCCGCCATTCCGACAAGCTGAGCCGTGACGTCATTTCTCATCTAAGGCACACAGTCTGAATCAGGGCCTATACCACGAAAATCGAACGATTGCGAATTTATACCTCCGTCTCTGTCACACTTGCATATTAGAGTGACAAAGAGGTTTCCCGTCAATGTCAATTTTCGATGTTCGTGGTAGGCATGCAGATTACGATGCATAATTACAATTATATTGTGAATTAATAATGCATAAAATTACGTACAATTTAGATATTGCTCACACGTATCCTGATTTTTTCAGATATAATAAATTTCTCAGATCAATTGATGTGAATTAAGATTATGATTTATGAACGTGTTTGATCGGCCCAACATAACCTAAAAAATGTTTATTATTTAATTAGTCTTGTATTGTTCAGCCGATTGTGTTTACATTTACAATGGAAAACGACATAACAAGTCATAAAACCGCTTTAAAGATGGGATATGTATTGGATTGTGCCAAAATGCAAAAATATGAGTAGCAGAACGAGAAACACTATGAAAGAAATCTTATGAAGGAAATTCCATACGAGAACATGTATACAATTTGACACAGACGATTCACGATTCGCATGCTTTTTTTTTAATGATCTGGATACTAGTGCTTCTGTGCCGGCTGTACACCAAACATTTGAGAAACCGAGACGCGAGATTACATACAGCGGCTCTCTGTTCATTCGCGTTCTTGGCTTGGTGTACAGACACCACTATCCAATGACGTCACACTCGACGTCACAGCGTTTTAACCGTTTGTAATTTCACACATTTTTTTGCACTTTTCAATAATTATTTTCACAGCTAAAATAAAATAAAATTAAGAAATTTTGATAGGGATATAATGCTGAACCAACCTAGTTTCTGAGAAAAAAATATAAGCCTTATCTATTTCAAGTGCATATAGCCTATTGTCAAAGTGACTTTTGAAATATTCCCGCAGGACCCATCTTCCACTCGCGGTTATCCTTATCGGGTAACGGGATTAACATGTCCTATACCCTAATTGAACCTACGGTCGACGATATGATGGAATGCTTTTAACTGAACGTACTTTTGAGAGAGCGCTGTTATCGTTTGTACGTGGGATGTGAGTAAAACTTTTCCTTGTTGCTTTCTTAAAGCATCCCTTGCAACAAACTACTTGCTCCTGCGGTGATTTTGATTCGAAATTCACAAATAATAAGATAGTCGCAACCTGTCAAACCTCATTTAACCAGTATGTCTGATTTTTATTTCAGTTAATAGAAACTACCAGGGACCGGATGGACGCGGGTCCTAAGGATTGGATGGCTGGCTACGAGGCCGACAACCGCGCGCTGCTGTGGTACCTGCACGGGTGCTGCCTGTCCGCCATGGGCCTCCCGCGGCTGGCCCTGGACTCGCTAGACTCCGTCATACTGTGAGTGTTGTGTGTTGACTGGTCACGAGGCCGAAACGTCCCTGCCGCCTGGAGATCGCACGCTCTCTCGTTATTGTTGCGTGTTAGCTTATATTAATTATGTTACGTAATTTGATTCAGGTTGAAGAACGAGATCAAAGAGGACACGTTCCTGCTGCCGTACTCGATGGCCGAGATCGCCATCTGCTACCACTACCTGGGCGATGACGAGCGCGCCCTGCAGATACTCACTGAAACCAGGTACAACACAATACCACAGTGTAGGGATGTATTCCATACAGTGAGGTAACTTCATACACGGCCAGCGGCTCGGCTCGGTGCTCGTGCTGAGGCTCAGGGTTGTCCAAAACTACGCGAAAGATATTACAGGCTGATTGGCAAACTAATTTCCATTTTACACCCCTTAAAATAGAAAGCCGAATTTTCATAAAAATTCGGCGGCATTTCCTCCCCGCCTCCTTCCCCGCGCGCCCCCCACCGATGACCCAGAAATCGGCAGAGTTAACCCACTGTATGGAATACATCCTTACGCTGTGACAATACTGCACGACAAAAAACAAATCACCGCATTGTTTAAAAAAACCTAGTTGTTTCACATACATTCGCAAAACAAAAACAATATTATTTACGGTGAGTGAGTGAATTCACCGCTAGGGGCGCTAGTAGTACCTACCTAGTAGAACATGGGTCCGGTCGAGAACTCCAACGTCACTTAAAATTAAGCTTTCCTTTTGACACAAGATGCATGCGTAGGATGCGTTGCGTCGCCTGGTGAGCGATAATGCGATAGCGATCATTCGTGCGTGGTCAGAAAGAATCATTCTGCCTCTTTCTTCGCTAGTACGACCACCCCTGAAAAGGTGATGGATATAGTTTTTTTTTCTATTGTTACTGTCTAAACATAGTAGAGTTAATAATGTTATTATTTAGGAAGTTCGATAGGATGCTCGGCTGCTACTGCATTATGCTTGCAAATAAATTTTCGATACATACGTTACTCTCAAAGGCAAGCTCGTACTCCAGTAATATTTGTGGGTTTTTTTTGCAGGAAAAAGTATTCCGGATATTCATTGGAATCGAGGCTCCAATTCCGCATGCACTCAAGGATGATCATGATAAAAGAAAAGGAACAGAAAAACAAAACTGAATCGAAGAAAATTGCGTCTTAATTAGTCGTTTTTTTAGTCAATACTACGGTATAAAGTATAAGAACACGGTTGATTGTGTTCCTCATTACGGAAAATAAACGAAAATATGATACTGATGTCAATAATACCTGGCTGGATGTATTAGTGGTAGGTATGAACCCAAAGTGGGTTAGTTTTTGATTTTAACAATGTACAACTACTTACGCAAAAAAAAGTTATTTATTTATACATATTAGATACAATAAAAAATATAGGCCTTACGCAAATGTTAGTATTTTAGTAAGCCGGGTTTTTGTTTCATAAATAATAGGGATGGTTTAGAGGTTAGCTTAATAACAAGAGTTTTATTAATCTTATAGTCAGTTGTTAGATTTTATTATATTTTATGAAGCTATACATAAGTCTTCATGCTACTAGTTGAAAACTCGAAGAGGACTCGAAGTCCTGGTGTCGACTGCAATAAATTACTTGACCATTTCCACGCCAAAAAGTACATAGAAGCACCGCAGGTTCAACGTCAAAGGTGGATCATAAAACATAGACCTTAATGATAAATAAGTAGTCCATGGGCCAGCTAAGTTCAACTTCAGGTTAGACACTTCAGTGACGTGGTGTCCGAGTGAAAACGTTTGTATTCAACAAGGCGTCTAAAACACGTTGAAAAGGTTAAAGCAAGCAATCGAATGCAATAACTCGATAAGTTCCTTTTAACGGGATAGAGTATTGTTACACAGGCGCATACACCAATTATTATTATTATTATTGTTGTTTTGGGCTAGTGAAGATGCCGCGTCGACCAGTTGTGATCTATTGTGGCAGCCCTTTATAATTCATTACTGATTCCCGTTGAGTCCAGAAAGTTCCAAATTCTTTGGGCTGTAATGTTGTGTATCTCACAGGGTTGCAGTTCGTGCCTACCGAGGTGGATACTTCTTTTGTGCATTAGTGGTCCGCAGGAGCAGAGGATGTGCATCGCAGTTTCCTCTGTTTCCTGGCAGAACCTGCATGCTGCGTCTTGTTTCTTACCCATTAGAAACATGTGCTTGTTCAACTTGCAGTGCCCAGTCAGAATTCTGACCACCGCACAGGCTTTGTACCTCTTGAGCCCTAAGAGCTCTTTAGTGTTTTTGTTGTTGAACCCTAATATTAGAGCTTTCGAGTGTGTGTTTCCTTTTACGGATTTCCACTCTGCGATTGCCCTCATCTTTTCAAGATTGTTTAGCAGAGAGTATGCCTCTCGTTTTGTAACTCCGCAAAACGGTTCCGGACCAACGAGGGGCGTGTCCGCGCCCTTTCTGGCAAGTTCGTCCGCTGCTTCGTTTCCAACAATGTTGGAGTGTCCTGGTACCCATCTAAGTGTAACTTTGTTGGTGTTAGCCAGGGCGTTTAGATTATTTTTGCAGTTCTGGACTAGTCTAGAGTTAACCTCTAGGGACTCTAGTGCTAGCAGAGCAGCTTGACTGTCCGAGTTAATGTAGATGTGTTGGTTTCTTAGGTTTCTGTCCAGATTGATTTCCGCGCATATGTTAATGGCAAGGACTTCTGCCTGGAAGATTGAGGCCAGTTTGCCCATTCTGACGCTGGCTCTGTGCTTAGGCCTCTCACCATAGATACCACATCCTACTTTTCCAACTGTCTTGGAACCATCCGTGTACCAAATGTGGCTTCCCTTTTCGACAAACATTTGGTCGTTGGCCCATTTGTGTCTTTGGGGTATATCCACATTGTATAGTCTGGTAAACTGACATTCCGTATGCATGTCATCTGAAGGCATGCTGAGGGTTTGGTTCTCGAAAACCCAAGCCCTGAGTTTGGTTAGCGCTTGGGAGCGCCATTTGGGCTTGTTTAGCGTGCTTATTCTGTAGACACACTGCTTGGCCTCCTTTTGCACTTGCAGGTGGAGTGGTGTGATGTTGAGCAGTGCGTCTAGGGCTGCCCCAGGTGTTGAGGAAAAGGCCCCTGTTGCTGTCAAGCAAGCCGTGCGTTGCAGGCTGTTCAGGGTATTTATAGTTGTCTTTTGGTAGGCTTTACTACACCACACTGCGGAGGCACGAATACACGAATTATAGTACTTATATCACTAAACAATCGACAAATAGCATTTAGTGCAAAAAATTAGTACAAATTCGAATCAATATCAAATAAATGCTTATAAACGTATAGACAGTTTGATTAAGTAATACTCGTAATAAGCGACTACCGTAGGTTAAATACGAAACTGTTTATTTATTTCCTTTATTTGTATTTAGTAAATTATGAGGCTACTTCTTTATGTCAAAAATACCAAATTCAGTTACTAAAACCAAATATAATAATTACATTTTATATTATCGAATTGTTAGTTATTTGTTGGAAACTTTGTATTTAAATTATTATTTACCGGTCGGAGGTTCGCGTGCCCGTGACTGGGATATTTTTTGGCGCAGAGATTAATATATTGTGCCTTCTCGTTCCAAATATTTTGCTGTTATAATGTATTCGAAACCTTGTTAGTACCTATTGTTATTACATTATATACTGAACGTAAACTACTTTCAAAAAGCAAAGCTTTTAACTGGTTAATGGGGGCTAAGAGTAATTTGTAATGAGATTTTAGGTAATTCTTGCCTTTTGTAAGTACAATTCTATGTGCAAATAGCAACGTAAATGGTGTTTTTTAAGATATAGGTACAATGACTTCCAAATCTTCTTAAACTTAATCGTCGGACCACATCTGTTGCGTGTGCAGCAGCTAGCGGTGTGTCCTAACCTTATCTGCGCTAAGTATGGCGCTTATGTTTATAAACTAAAAAAATTGTATTCAGTTGTATACATTTAATTTAACATTTGATATAGTGCTAAGCCGCATTTAGAATCTAAGTACAGAATCTTATAATATACAAGGTTCCAGTATGTCTCTCTAATATTGTATGTAACAAGTTTGATATAAGTCTTAAAAATAAAAGGGTATTTATGTTTCGCTCGAAAATTGTGACTCTATTCATATATTTTTGCTACTATACATATTTGACTAGTACTAGTAAAAAGTAAGTTCTATGTATTAAGTAAAGTACTAGTCTAGGAAAAAGTAAATTACCTCCTCAACATAAAAAAAAACATGTTAAATAATTGAATAACTTACTACCATTTTTGTCACTTGGTAATTGGATTTACAGATCGATTCACAAAATGGAAAATGTATAAAACTGTCATTAATTTCATACATATTCCGCGCCAGCAAGTTTCGTGAATCGATCTGTAACATTTTTATCACCTTATTGAAATAATTGAATGCATTTTTTCTACAGAAGGCTTCGTTTCGCCTTGAACATCGTGTCTGTAATACTACTATTAATAATTGAATAAAGTATCTAATCAGGTCATGTTTTCAGTGCTGGCACTAAATTTAGACACGATAATCTTGTATAGCTTATACTACTTACCTACAGTAGGTACGTGATCGCTATGATTGTTGATTATTATACTGCTTGCTTATGTGATATAGAAATAAGAACACTATTGTTAATAGATTAAGAGCTGGCGGAAAAAATATGTCAAATAATAACTATTGAAATTATTTGCATTACTATCCTGGGTTCCAACAATACTTACTTACTTACGTTTTTTAAAGCAGTAAATGTTAATAGAGCTCTCTTATGACCACTTTTGCAGAGATCAGTAGTATAGAAGATATAAATAGCAAAAAATATGATACACCAACTACACAGTCCAAGCTTTCATCTAAAATTGCAATGTTATCTTGGGGCTTTATTCTTGAATATGTATAGCAAAAAATATATTACACAAGTATATAATTCTGTCGAATCTCAATTTATAGTACATTACATACCAAGGCCGTTTAAGTGGGAAATGTCTCGGATCCCATGTAATTGTCGGCCGAGGCGAAGCCGAGGTCGACTAACATGCGATCCGAGGCTTTCCCATTTAACGGCCGAGGTTTGTATACTATTTTTCTGTCCGACGGAGCCGGCAGGCGGCAATTTAGTTTTGCGTAAAGTGGCGCTTACCGGCCGGAGGACTGAAAAGTATCTTTAAACCAAAGACGAGGTCCCTTTAACGCAGCTTGAATAACCGACCACTCTTTATCCATTATTATTTCTGCCAGCTCTCCCTTTTGTAGTATTCAAGGATACCCGTAGTAGTTGATCTAAGCCTTCTTAGATTACCTACTATTAGACTAAAAGTCAAATTTTACCATTTCCAAGTTGTTGTATTATAATATTTATAATTAGGTATATATTTATGTCATAGCAAATAGTCTTTAATCATGTGTTGGGGTATTTGGTTTTTTTTTTTAACTGATTAAAATAAGATTTATTTAATGCCTTTGTTGAAGTTTTATTAATGAAAGTCAGATAAGTATTAAAAAAAAACTGTCTTATTTGCCAGCCATATATCAATCCGAACGGAGTTGTCAATCAATATAGGTATGAGAATTTTGTCTGGCGGATGCCCGGAGTACACTCCCACTATCAAGATCTGACGGATTGCCCGAACGTACTTATATGGCCGGCAATTATCGCGCAGGGCACTGGCTCTGTTTTTTATAGTAAATTATATTATATTATTATATAATCTGAACCAAGTAAATACAAGGCTTGCTTCACCTTGCCGTCCTTCATTTTGTTCACTTCATGACAGAATCGATGTTTGGTCAAATTACTGGAGGTAGCTTCTAGGTTAACATCGGACGCGAAACCTTACTTCGTTACACTAACTTACGACTTAACTTATATGAATATTGGGATTTCTAATAATTACTTAATTAGTCTTCATAATATTTGCAATATATAATATTTTTGTAAATTAATATAAGTACATAATATGTAAATAATATTTTGTGAAGGAAATGTATCTTATTACAAGTACCTAGATAAGTATATTTTAATTTGTATGATAGAAGTTGTTTTATTTTTTTAATCTTAGAAAATATTTCTTTAAAACGGGGGGTCAAGTATTTCTGAAAAACGAAAATACCTGCGTCCTACGTGTAAGTAAAGTAGCTCTGGGATTGAGAGCCGGCGATGTGAACCGGATACCACAAAGAAAACGCCTACGCCTCAGAGGCCCTAGAGAATTAGGATTTAATTTAACCGGGATCCATTGCTGATTTGAAACCATGTCTTTGTTAAATAATGCGGTAAGTTTTATAAGTATAGGCGATTCACGAGAGCTGGCACGAAACAATTTAACGAGTGAATGATAATATCTACGTGTGCATTGTATAATTACTTATGCAAGATTAAAAAAACATGACTCTCATAATCTTGTTCTAAAAATCGCTCACAATAGAGTAGTCGAAATTCATAAAATACATAGAAATGATATAAGAATAGGTGTACCCTAGACGTAAAGGTTCTAATTTAAGTTTTATTAAGTATATCTCATAAGTAAACATGAAAATAAATTATATGATTGATTCTAAACATAAAAATATTCCTATTATTGAATATCTCAACTACCTACATAATTATCTAAGTGTAGTATAGTAAAAATAAATAATTGACTTGGTTTTTCATATATTCACTAGGTATGCCTAACGAGGTTCAAGGTAACTACTAAAATAACAGAATGTTCTATTAAAAACCCGACTGCAGCGCCATCTGCGGAATCAAAAAAAAAATCTTAAAAATATTTCAGTAACTGATCCCAGGCCTGCAATTTTGCGTGCGGTTTTTGATCGAGAGTTTTTTAATAGCGTCTTTAAAAAAATATACCTCAAACTTTCAGATGATACATACTCTTTTCAACGGTCAATGATGAAAATAAATATTTGTATAAGTAAACAAAATACCAACTGATTTAGGTTTGAATACCCCTATGACATTGTCTATACATATTATGGTGCATAAATGTTATATAAGACGGTGTGACAATTAGGAATAGTGTTACGTGACATTATCATGTTAGAGAAAGAGATGTTGGGGCACACAGCAAAGTGTGGCACATGGCGAATGCCCAGTAAAAGAATGTCAGTGAATGCGATATATCATATAGATATTAATAAAGGGTTGATAGCCTGAGTAGGTATTTGCTTGCAAGAATGCAAGCGTTACTTAATTAAGGATAAATTAATCTCAATAACTCTATGAGGGAATTAATGACCGGTATGTCGATAAACATTGGTGTTCTCTCCGTCTATGGTTCTCTCCCTGACTTTTCAAAAACCGCACACAAAATTCCGGACCCTAAGCTGCGTGATAATGATAACTGACACCCCTTAACTTACGTAGTAAGTTGAAACCAGCTGAAACTGCCTCGTCGTCACTTGTTTTTTCCCGAGATCCGCTCAAATTGTTAGTTCGAAGATTCGGTGTACGGTCGGCTTCATAAATATATATGAATCTGTATTCAATTTTGACCCTTCTTCCCTTATAATAAGTTCCGAAGTGTAACGATATTTATAAACGTGACTGTACACTGTCGATACGAAACGCCAATTCAAATTTGATCTCGAGTGACACAAAATTAGGGAGTTCATTTATTCGTCTATGATTTAAAAAAATTACAGTGATTCGAAACGCCGCTATTCTGAGCTGTAATAAATATGTAATTTGTTTCTGTATGTGTAAAATTATTTTTTCTATTACATTATTTTAATGTCTATAATCTATAGATATTGTAAAAGTACTTAACACTTTTTGAGATTCGAACGCTCGAATACAAAAACAAGTGGTCAAAAATAATCGCACGTGAAAATTAGACATTATCATATTCGCATGATACTATAGTTCGTATTTTTTAAAGTCACTGGAATTATCACTCGAAAGGCTAGTAGAGTTTCTTTCTACTTCGTTTTTATTTACATTCGTATGAAATATTCGAGCCTTCGAATCTAAAAGATCCGCCCCCTGGTCATTTCCCTATGGTTCCTGTCCCCATCTTAGAGGACAAAGATAAAGATGTAGATAAAGTAGTGTATGCAACTATACATAATTAGGTATTAAAACACTCGTATTGTAATGCCTTTCATTATGTACTATTGGAGTTTACCACTATAAGTAGGTATATTATGTCGGGTTGCGAAGAATAGGTATAATTTAGCTCACCGAATTCCGATCACTGCCAATTAGTATCCATTTGGCGCGCCTCGTCGGGAGCAAGGGAATATGAAATGATTACTCAAATGAACCACTTGTGAATCCGTCATAAACCAAATAACTACCTATTCACAAGTAATAAATAATACCAACTAGCTTCTCGTCTTGAACAGCGCCGACTACGTGCTGTGCTGTATATCCAATCACTGGCATCCTATGTATTTGTTATAGTGCAATAACAACGTGAGCAGGATTCAATCTATTCATTTCTTTATTTACTATCTAGGTTGTGCATAATTTATTTTTATAGTAGGTAAGGTCAACCGGGACAACTGGGATAAATTTCGCTACCGACGACGGTATTATTGCTTATTCTATAGTCTGAAGTGTCTGCTGAACACTCTGAACTTATTGGAGAACAACACAAAAGTATATGTCACTAAGCGCTTCAGCGAATTATATTAAAGTAGGCACGTAATCACCTCCTTTAAAAATATTGAAGTCGGTTGAAAATAATACAAAAACAGACGAACATATAACCGACTCCGTCGAATTCGGTTGATTTCTATTGTCTCTCGCGGCGTCCTGGGAATGTATCGCTTCTCCTTGGCGAGGGCAAAAGGTTTATCAAACTTAATATAATGGTGAGGCTCATCAGGGATACAATCTTCAGCTTTTTCGTGTCCCTGATGAGATCCTATGTACCTGTACTGTAGGGGGTTCCCAGACTACAGACTTGTTGACGATGCCTGATATCGGCTGTATATGTGTTCCTTCACCCTGGTTGAAACACTCCGTTTCGTATGCATAATGTATGAGGGACCACATTCACAGTCCATTCCAAACCTGTAAATTCCTACATCTTATAGGGGCGTGTTACACATTGCAGTTCTCAAGAGTTCTCATCTTCTTCAACGGCTTGAAATAGGGTTTGATTGAAACACACTTCAAAATGTAGCTGATCTTGTAGGTACTACCTAACCCCTGCAAAATGCAGTATATACAGCAGGTCTACGCTCAACTGTTGGGATCACCACAAGGTAGGACTCCTTTACACGGGGTATCTTGAGAGAACAATTTTCAAATTGCGGGCTGAACACGGAAGAATAATGAAGATAAGGACAGAATAGATAAAGGCAGTTTACTTAAGGAAATGTTGCTGTAGGTACCTACGCAAAAATATATATTGCAAATGTTGGTAACTATTTGACTTTTCCCAACCCACACTTATAAAAGTTACCTACACCACACACCAGTGCAACAAAATACAAAATTTCTACAATTGCTATTGCAATATCTTCTAGAAATCGGAAAATACAGATTTTAGGTCTTAAATGGGATTCAAATGATAGTGGCAGTAATGAAATTACACACCTATGGTCTATGGGATTCCTGTTTGCGTTTCTGAGAACAAGAATTTGGGGGACCACTGGGATTGGTCGCCATCTTAAAAAATGTACCTACTTAATACCTTTCTCCCTCATTTAAAACTCGTATATATACAACCTCCTTGGTATTATAAAATAAGGCCATCATGGCCAACTGGACATACTTCAAAAAAACGTTCGAAATTTATGCATACGACATAGACAGCTGGACAGAGAGACAAAAGAAATTCGACACCATCGCTAGATTCGACAACCGCTCTGACGGGAAATAGTGCTTACTATCCAAGGTTTTGTAAAATCTATCCTGATGACTGACCAGCTGAAAAACGTTTCGGCGATGAACAAATTGTACATAGGTAATTTACCTGTGGAGGCAGACGATGCCGCTGTCAGGCAGCTCTTTGCCGAACACAGCTTGACCGTTGCTGAAATCTCTGTCAAGAGAGGTGGCTACGCATTTGTTGATTTTCCTGATCAATCTGCCGCGGACCGCGCCATTGATAAACTTCATGGTAAGTCAGTTCATATTAACTATTCTAGGTAATAATAGCAAGACGATTTTAGATACCGATTTGATACATTACTGGATTTTTCGCCAAGTCCTTATGATGGAAGTTTAAACTGCTACTAGATAGTATAGTAGACGGATAAAAGATAAAAACATGAAAAGTACATAATATACATATATACTTACGTACTAAGGTACACACGCGTTCAGAATTTCATGGGCAGTTTATGAATGAATTCATTCATAAATTGCCCATGCAATTCTGAACGCTATAGTACATAACGTTTACCTAGGTACATATAGTGTTTTTTCTTATCTCGTTACTAGAGGTTTACGGCCTAATTTTATACTTTTGATGGGTGGATACATTTATTCACGGCGCGACCGAAAGGAAGCTTGTATAAAATAGAAAGGAACAGTATAAGTACGAGCGTATTAGTACTAGGTACCTATAGTAGATGCGCATTTACCCAACAATTATTTGATGCTAAAACAAAACTTAACTTTCAGGTTATTCTTACTGCGGTCTACCATTGATCGTTGAACCTTCGGTAGCTAATAAAAAGAGGTAAGCAAAAATCTATTTTATATTTCTAAGGATTTTTGCTGCAATGCAAAACAAACTTATCTAGTTCGTGGAACCAACTGGGCTGGAATATTTTTTTAGGATTCCATACGTCTAAATGAGAAACGGATACCTTTTCAGGTCACTTCGAGGAAAAATCAAACCTCTCAATTGTCATGCCACAACGCAATTAAGGGATGTGGTCGACTATTTCGCATTTTCCATACAGGATCTCCCAAAACTACCACTTCACAGTGACACTGGAGGTAGGTCACCTCAAGAGGTGTCCAACCAATCTAACATGACCCCAGTAAAAGTTGCACGGTTTTCGAGTTATCGCTGAAATAAAGTTTCTTGGGAAATTCACCCTTTCTTTTGACTTTTTGAGTGCTAGCATTGCCTTGGAAGGTTTTCAATAATACTTTTTTATGTTTTTTAAATCTTGAATAAGTAATTCTGAAGTGTGACGTTTTATTTAAAATGTTGTAAAAAACGATATTAATCTTAGTTAAATTTGTCAAAAAAACTCAAAGTCCAACTTTGACTACCTACCCTGAATTTTTTTTGTACTAACGAAACAAACAAATAATGTCAATAAATTAGGCATGTTATGCAGATTTTTAAATGGTATAACACATGTATCTTACTGCGATAATAATAACCATTTATGTAATTTTGGCGATGCCCTATCTAACCAACTTGAAACTGGGACTTCGAGAACAGTCTTGCTAGGTGGTACAAGTAATGCTGCGATGGCGATAACTCATCTGTTATCTGATTTTATTATTTTGCCAAATGCACGAAGTCTAAATTACTAATGTTTGTCTTGCTTTTGGAGGTTATCTTATTCTAAAGGACCGTTAAAGTATTATTGAAAACCTTCCAAGGCAATGCTAGCACTCAAAACGTCAAAAGAAAGGGTGAATTTCCCAAGAAACTTTATTTCAGCGATAACTCGAAAACCGTGCAACTTTTACTGGGGTCATGTTAGGTTGGTTGGACACCTCTTGAGGTGACCTACCTCCATTGTCACTGTGACGTGGTAGTTTTGGGACATCTTGTATATTTAATAATATTAATACTTCCCGTTGACCTAGAATCAGGAATTTGGCTAGACCTAGAAGCAATATAAGTAGTTAGGTAAAATCCGAAAACCGTAAGGTTCTCACTCAGTACCTACCGCCAGAATTGTACGATTGTATGGAACGAAACCGAGTAAGCGAGTACGACACGTTATTTTTCTTTTGCCAATGTCAAGTTGAGAAAATAAGTCGTTATACTGCGATTTCCACTGTTGTAATATAGGTACTTGTACTTTCAATTTCCTGGGAAGCCGCCAGCTGCCAGTTTGTGTTTTCCAGATAATAACGGTTAACAATCCATTGTGAATTCAGAAACAATGGTTACGTAGTCTAGAAACTTCGGGACTTTTCCAAAGTTTGCTTAGATTTTACGGTCAGTCAGTGTTGCAGTTATAAGAAATACTACCTACCTTTAGAACGGCTAGAAATATCAGATGGGTTCTAATACTGCGGGCTCGTACCAATGAGTTTACCGGACCTTTGTGCGAAATTTCATTTTATATTTAGGCACCAATCGCTTTTCGGTGAAGGAAAAGGAACTAATCCCGATAAGGCTTAGTGTACCCTCTGGGTTGGCAGGTCAGATGGCAGTCTCTTTCGTAAAACTAGCGCATACGCCAAATCTTGGGATTAGTTGCCAAAGCGGACCCCAGGGTTCCTGAGCCGTAGCCGTAGCATAAGCCGGGAAAACGCTAAGGAGAAGTAGGGAGTAATATCAGATGCATTTATATGGCCTGCAGTCTAATCTAAATCTAACACGTAAATAGCTAATAGGCAATGAGCGGAATTCTTCATAGCAAAAATCAAACTGTCAGAGGGATTGACCTAACTGTTTTATCGACTTATCGATAAATATTTGTCACCTAACGAAACAAAGTTAAAGTAATGAAATCAAGCTTTTGGATATACATACAATCAAATGAACGGTGTCCCTAATTAGCTGACCGCCACTGTATTTTAGTATAATAATAAATAAATAAATAAAAAAGCCTTTTATTTCTCGCAGATTATGATCAAAGTAACAGTAAAAACAGCTATAATGTACACAGTTAGAATTTTCAAATTAATAACAATTTAATTAAGTATTTAAGTATCAAAAATATTATCTAAAAATTACATTTATCATTTTTATATATTTTTATTTTATTCTTTTAGTCTGCAAGAACCCCTCCTGTGAAGGTAAAGGCCTCCTCCAGTGACGACCATTGTTCTCTGTCTTTGGCAACATTTTAGTATAATAGTAAAGAATAAAACAGAAAATACTTCTATTTTAAATTTTCTATATGAAACTTATCATGAAAAATTAAAAACAAATATTGCTAAGAGTAGGTAACTAATCTTCATTCAAAATAACAGAGTCGAAATCTAATAATTGTTAATTTTTTTCCATTGAAAATTGCACGAAACTAAAAATATGATTAAATCTATATAGAATGTGTCTGACTGAACTCGTATTTTTTGAGCATTGTGACGAATAAGTTTTACTCACTAAGTGACTTTCAACACAATGTTTATTTAGCTGATGTAAATGAACGTCACATTTAGAGCAATATATTGTGGAAGAATCTTCTTTGAAACTAAGAGAAGAATCTTTCTGTATCCATTTTTTTATTGTTTTTCTTTTAGGATTAACCATTTTAGTAACACGGCACGGAAATCACTCATGAAATTTCTAGTGACATAAATGACATATGTGACGCTGACATGATTTACCTACTTTAATATGGAGATGCAAGTTGCTTATCAATGAGGTCAAATGTTACAGAATAATCTTTCAAGTTGATTATGGATACCTAATGCGATATTATTCCGTAACATCGATAAGTCGATAAAACAGGTCAATCACTCTGACAGTTTGATTTTTGCTATGAAGAATTCCGCTCATTGCTAATAGGTATTAGGTATCTCTACCTAGCTAGTGTACCTACCTAACTGCCAAACATTATTTTATGTTATTTCAATTTAATTTAAACTTGCGTGAGTCATACCGATATTAAATTGCAACGGTTTACACTCACGTATTTTTATCACAAAAGGCTAGACATGTTTCGACTGCATCGTGCATCGTGCAGGCATCGTCGGACAGACAGAGTGGTGTCGTCACCTTCGCGTTGAGTGATGCCCGAGCCGCGAAGGTTACAACACCACTCTGTCTGTCCGACGGTGACTGCCCGATGCAGTCGAAACATGTCACGCCTATTGTGATAAAAATACGTGAGTGTTAACCGTTGTTATTTCATAAGTTATTTACTTCTTCCTAAAAAAAAGTGTTTTCCCGGCTTATGCCACACCTCGGGGCCTGGGGTCCGCTTTGGAAACTAATCCCAAGATTTGGCGTAGGCGCTAGTTTTACGAAACCGTCTGCGATCTGACTTTCCAACCCAGAGGGTAAAGTACCTAGGCCTTATTATGGTCAGTCCGGTTTCCTCACGATTACGAGCTGTGTGCTTACCATGAGTTGTACGTGGCCGCATTCGATAGCGACTGCGGCGTTCGGGGACATGTCCGTCTCGCTCCTGCCAGAGTAATGGTAGGAGCGAGACGGACATACTTTCGAGCGCCGCAGTCGCTATCGAATACAGTTGCGTGCAACTCATGGTAAGCACTCTATAGGATTGGAACCCGCGACCTTCAGATTGAGAGTCGCACGCTCTTGCCGCTGGGCCACAAACGCTCAATTAATTATTTTATGTCCATAAAAATTTTTTTTTTATAAACTGGCCAGTTACAAAGGTTGACCAGTTACTGGCGATTTACCTTATGACCTTTTGTGACAAAACAGTTGGTAAAAAAAATTAACAGTTGCAAAACGTAAATGATCTGTATAAGTTTTTATTGTTTTAGTTTTCTAATCGTACTTACACTAACTTTTACTTTGCAGTCATTGAAGATAATGAAGATAGGCACAAAATAATTGCCTTTTTTTTGTTGTAGTGTCAATGTGTTGAACCTGCAGAGTTCAAGCGCAACCCAATTGAAAGACAACATTAATGACTGTCAACCAGGCGGCTGGCGGTAAGTTTCCAATGTTATTACTTACTCAAACCTGAAATAGCTAAGTCACTTAGCTACTCCGGCCGTTACGGCTATCTCGTTCTACAGGTTCTCTAACAGGTGGCTGCACTAGTGATTTTCAGGTAAGTGTTTACCTAGGCTAAGTACCTAGGCTAAGTATTTCAATGAACATTACGAATTGTATGTAGCACTTGTCCGTACATATTATGTTTGTATGAACGGTGTTAGAAGATCGTGATCGTTTAGCTCGCACTGCACTTACAATACAACCAATAACTCCAATAAGTCTGTCGATAGGGATTTTGAAGAACCCTCGTCATTCTACGCGTCAACCTAGGGGAAGTTTGTCGTGAGGTTGCGCCGGTGGTAAATGGAAGTTGACGGTCTTGACGGAAGGTGTCAAAACGGCCCCGCGCGGTGCGCTTTGAGTCGCGCGGCGGCGGTGCGAGTACTTAGCGGCAGCGCAGGGGTTGCAGCGAATTGACGCCCTTATCTCACTCGTGATCGGCTCGCTATTCTGCATAAAACATCGCCTTTCAAGATGCACTGTGGCTTTGTATGCCACGCATGTGCTTTCATTATTGAGTTTGAATTTCAATTCAAGGGGGATTTGTAGTATTTCATTTTAAGTACGATATCGTTAGAAAAGCGTGGGTGTTTTGTATTGATCGTATAGCTTTTTCTGAAAGCGCGAATTAGGGCAAGTAATCATGTCAGCCAATGGGGATGATCATAAATTGGGTTATAAATTTGATCATTATTTTATAAGTGATACACGTGATAGCGACTGGTATCTACAATTTGACACCGCGCGACAGAGAAACATTACTTCTAAACGAAAATACTTCACGTCTACCTATACACTACTTCCGACTACTAAAGACACTGGGGACGTTATGCCCTTACCTACCCAAAAAAAAATACGAATCAACTTAGATTAGGCCACATCGTTTCGACTTCGACAAACCCGCCAAGAGTATATCGGGCCACGCTCAGTGTCGGGTTCCTTTAGTTATATTAGCCATCAGTCACAATCACAATTAGAAAATCTAGAAACAGTTCTAGTAGGCACCAAAGAATGTGTCTAACAAAGAACTAGATAATTTTCAAAAGATATACCAACCTATATACCTAATACGAAAAATACTTACCTCGAACATGCCCAAAGAAGATGATGCCCCGAATGAACCGCAATAAGAAAAAGGACAAACGTTAAAAATAATCAAAGATCACAAATACTACCGACGAAAGTGACAAATAAAGAATGGGTGACAAAAGCAAAATGGGACGTATTTAATAATTTGACAAAAAACGACCCAAGACGATTAAGACGATCCATATATTTTTTTTCTAATTTAATAATTAACTGGACAGGATAATTAATTATAAATACTTAAGCAAATTTTGTAATATGTTGGTACAAAATATCGTAGGCGTGGAGTCGGGCCGGGCCTGGGCTATCTGGAGTTGTACGCATGGGGTGAGTCGGGAGACGTAGCCGGCGAGCCCGGGCCACGTGGACACGCGGCGGCCGGCGCGCTCACGTGGCCGCGCGATCGATAGGCCAGGCGCAGGCGCCAGGCGCGGCGCCCCATTCAGCCGGCCCGGCTGGCCCGCCCTGCCTGCGTGTTCCCATTGGTCACCGCGTCCAATGCTGGACCGCACCGGTGTAACGTGTCCTTGAAATCTGTAGCGTCGAAGTGAGCAGTTAGTTGATGGACGACTGACCTTTTGACTCGCTCATGATCGACAAGAGAATGATTGACAATAGTGCCCGCCGCCCACTAGACTCATAATGTTCATCAAATAATTAAATCACCTGCACCTATCTATACCTATGCATAAAAGACAAAAACTGTTTTCCCTTATGAATGTCGTGTAATAAGATATACGTTAAAAACAAACGTTATTTGTCGTTTAAGGTTGTCTGGAAGAGATCGCTCTTTAGCGATAAGACCGCCTGTTGTTACCCCTTACTGTTACTGTTCTGTATTATTATTTTCTCTTGTAACTGTATTTCATCTGTGTGAGGTGTGCAATAAAGAGTATTGTATTGTATTGTTATTTGCTAAAATTTGATATAGTTGCCCAACCAATATACCTACAATTTAAGTCGCGGCCGATGCATGGTGACTCCTGAAGAAGCTTTAATTAGGTACATTCGGGAAATAAATATCAGAATGTAAAATAAAATAAATACATTTATTTTCGTAACGTAACGAGGCGAGTGTAATGGGCACCTTTGCACCTGGAGGGCTGCGGAGCGATTTATTTTACTTAAATTATAATTTTAATTTTAACATATATATTTTATTTGGAATATGTTTTAGTCATAGGTACTTTTAGATTTAAATATTCTTATTTAATCATGCTAGGATCTAATTTAAACCGATTCTTTATTGTAATTAGTATAACTGAAGAAAATCAATTAATTCAGAAAGTAAAACGCCCTAGGACATATACGCATAATTTTCCACCAATTTCATTGGTTAACTATGGGCACTATGGCCTACTTCCAGAGCATTTGTGACATGAGAAACATATTATTATTATGGCATCTAAACAAATGAATGACTTATATTTATGCAATATTAATATTATGCATTGCAATACCTACTTCGAACTAGAAAGTATCACCATGAAGCGCATAATTTAATATTTCATGCGAATTAAAATTAAGAGTATATAAGACTATATAATAATTATAATCTGTAACTCAATTATGACAAAAAACAAGGTATAATCAGGAATTATTCTGATTTAAGACTTATGAGTACTTGTTTGAGTTTTACTAATAACTCTATAATAAGACAATAGTTGATATAAGAACTTGATATGCATGCGTACGTACCTATGCGACTAAAGGGAGATACAACAAACCTACATCAGTTAAAATAGTGTGTGTGTTTTTGTATAATTACTTACATGAATTTTATGATGTCTAGTGTCTAGTACTTACAAAATCCAATTCCGAATATCCAGAATTCCGATTTCCGAGTGTTTTTGTATAATTACTTATATTATTTACGTTATGTTACTCGTATCGTATCATATGCGTATGTCTAGTAGGTACCTACAAAATCCAATATACCTAAGTAATTCCGAATACCAAAATTCCGGTTTAAGAGTTCTGAACCACCAATATTTCGATAATTTATTTATTACCTAACTCTTCGGAATGTTGAATTCGGGTCATTATATTATTCGAGAAAATATAAAATCGGATTATTTTCAGGTAGCAATCCGGTTTATAAATTTGGAAAAAAGTAATTTGATATTAATCGACATTGCACTTTGTGATAATGCGCTGACACTTCGGTACCTACAGTTAATTTTTAGGTGGTCCTGTGTAGATTTAGACCGGGAGCCATCAAGAGCCAACTTTCGTTTAGTGATTTATTTTCGTAGAGTGAGGGGTGAATGTTTGCGAAAGTTTCGCCGCGCTTATTTTGGGCCCATATTTTTCTTTAATTTAATTTCCGGAAAAATTAACCCTTCGAACGTTGCTGTCAAACACTTTGTAATCAAACGATGACCTTGAAATTGAAACGCTAAAATACATTATAAGAGGGCACTGATCAGTGCTTGCTTAGACATACCACGGGTTAAGGATAAGGAATCAATTGTAGTTTATGCGACTGTACATAATAAAGGGACATTGCAACTCGTGTGTGGGTTTATGAATCGAGTCTAAGGCGAGTTTCATAATAACATCACACGCGTGTTTAATACCTAATTATGTATAGTAGCATACACTACTTTATCCACAAACATTTGAAACCTGTAGAAAACATTACATAAGTAAATTTCGTTGGGTGAAAATTGTAAAAACGCTCATCATACAACTTTAAATACGGATGATATACGAGTATATAGAAATAGGGATGAATAAATATAATTTTTAAAATACGCGCAGTTTGCTACTGATAAACTAGATTACATTTTTACAATGAAACTTATTTAAAGCTTAATTAAAATACGCACTACTCAATAAAAAGGATATAAAACCTCTTGGGATTTAATTTGCTGATGTGATGAGTGATTAGGTACACGCAGACATATGGCGCGGTTCTAAGCATTGAGTCATGGATAAATTTTATATAAATTATGGTCTAAATTATAATAAAATTATTTGTACAAGAAAGTCAACAAGCTTTCAAATGTTATTAATGGTAATAATAAGAAAACCGGCTAAAAGCATGCCATCAGGCACGCTCAATGTAGGGTTCCGTAATTTACCATCTGTTATAATATCATACCATACAGGACCTTTGCAGCTCTTACGACTTATGGGCATTTTCAGAAAAATTGCACCATTTTAATGAAAATAAGTAATGGGTCCTCGATTTTCCATACAAAAAAAAGTTGTTAGTTTTGTAACGGCCCATACAAAATATATGAAAAAATGCGTTACGAAACTGACCAAAAAAACCGGATAAGTACTCTTTTTCTTTTTTTAAATCAATATTATCCGTTGCAATCTTAAACAATTAACTTAATAATTAGCGTCTGCTGATGGCCGTCTTTCAAATACGAATATAAAAGAAAGCTCCCAGCGAGATACCTATCGATCGATGCCTTTGACTAACAACACGGACGAGCAACACGACACGAGAGAACTGTACTTACAGGAATTTCACACAAAATTAAAGTAATGGTTTTTTACTTTTCATTCCACATAAATTTGTGACAACACCATGGCTTGTAGCCATTATGAAATTCTGGTTCATTATAACATTCTGCCACTACGCCTATTTAAAAAAAGCACTCTATATCTATATCTACGTTACTAGATGTTGCCACTTGCCAGTCAAGCTGATAAAAAATCAGAGACTGGCAACGTCTGTCATTTCCTAAACAAAAAAGTGTGCAACACGTCAAATGTACAGCTATTCGTACGTAACGTACAGTCAGCTACACAGCTATTAATACAGCCAAAGTGACAAAAATATGTATACGCGACCTTAATGCTCAGACAATAAAATCCTGTATACATATTTCTGGCACTTTGGCTGTATTACAGCTGTGTGGCTGACTGTACAAAAACTAGCTTAGATAAACGGCAGTCCATACAACGAGTATGATACTATAGGTCGATTCACGAGAGCTGGCACGAATGAATTGACCGAAAGTAATGTCACTTGTCCCTGTCAGTAACAGTGTGAGTGCCGTTCTTACCCAACAAACATTTTTTTGGTCGCCAGGACGTGCCGACGGTAACTTTTAGTTCCTAGCTTGGTCGCCATATCGTCACCATGACGTCGAAACGACCGAAAATGGGCCCATTTTATACGATTCAGCGTCGTAATAAAGTCACATATCGGTCGTATAAGACATTAATTCGTCGTATAGTGGTTGTATAAATGTCGTAACATCCATTTATTACCTTTTATCCATTATATTATTGATTGATTGATTGATTGATTGACCGCTGCTATACGACATTTTGTTGTATAAAAGTGTTTATCAAGGTTTATCACGACCCTTATACAGAATTTTTATATAATGCCGTGATAATTATTAGTGACGTTTCGATTTATGATTTAAGTTTACAAAACCATTTTATTAATATACATACTTCAACTTAGTGTTACATATTCGAAACACGTATTCAATGTATTTAGGGTCCCAAATCAATTGGGAAAGTAATTTTATCGACTAATATATGTTTATTTTCTCAATATAATCAATGCGCTTCATAAATTATTTAAAATTAATAATATATTTACTTATAATAATATTAACAAATGTTTTAACAATTACCTTTAGGCGACTTAAAGTAGTAAGCGCCACCACTTAACGACTTCTTTACGACTTTTCTGCTGTGTGTACCATTTTTTTTTCTGCATTTCCGCAGCCATATTTACAAAACTAGTTGTTTAAAATTCGTAAAAAAGTGTTGTAAAAGACTTAACATCGTATAAGAGTGATATTTATTACTCTTAAACGACCGGTCACATAGAAGTAGGGGAAAAATAGTTCGCGACTCTATTACGACTAATCCCGGTGTTAAAGTCGTATAGACGTTACTATGATGACCATTTTGCTTATACCACTGAGAGTTGAATAACAGTCGTGAAAAACAGTCGTATAGAAGTTTCTACGACGTCTATATGCGACTTTAAGTCGTATAAACATAAAATACTATAAGTCGTATAAATGCTGAAAATACTTCTTTACGATGTTTATAGCTTTTTGAGTCGTATAAATCCTCCTTATACGACTAAAATGTTTGTTGGGTATACACGGGTAGGGCTGCCATCTCGTACATTGCCGAAGCTGGACAAAAAAGTTAAAAAACCCGGACGTTTCATTAAACTCGCGGTCTCTCCCCGCGGGACACTAACGAAATCAATTTTTAATTTAAAAAATATATGCTTCTGCTAGGGATTGACTTGAACCCAAAAACGTCCGGGTTTTCCCGGACAGTTTTAAAAATCCGGGCCGGACGCTCCCCGAACGGGCTCCAAACTAGGACAAATCCGGGGAAACCCGGACGGATGGCAGCCCTATACACGGGCCTCCTAATATTTTGTAAACGTTATAATCAGCACAAAACAATGGTAATCCTTTCAGTAATTATTATTGAAATCCTCCGTAAATAAAACGTACGAGTATGTATGGCTTGTTCGAATTGTAAAAAATCTAAAAATACAGCAGACCAAGTAGTCCGTCGTCAACAGAGGTTTCATTTATTTAATTATATCATGTTTTCAAACAGACGCCGCAATTTATATAATGACGGCAATAAGATTAGAAATTCTTACGAAATTTAAATGTATTTTCGCGTTTCACGGCATCGTCATTGTGCATGAAAAACATGAAACATGGTTATAATTATGTATACATTTTAGTCATGATGTTTGGCGTGGTAGGTACGGCAGTAGGCAGTATACTTTCGGTTTTCTTGGCGTCCAAAGATTTAATATTTTGGCGGGTATGCTAGATTCTCTAAAAACACAATTATCATAGTTAATCACCTTTTGCATCAACCTGTATTTAATAATTATGCAATGCACACATAGACATTATCATTCACTCGTTCAATTCATTCGTGCCAGCTCTCGTGAATCGACCTATATCTACATATGTCATACCCATTCGGTAGAGGGGCCTGTCATTGCTAATCCGTCTGGTTTAAAACTCAAAGATCGATGCCATACTCGACCTTTTTTGTTTTTGTTGTACCAACATGTCCATTAGTCTTTCATCGTATCTAGGTGTAAGTAGGTCTTGCAATGCTATTATCTATGCACGCGGGAGTTTGTCAGCCAAGTTCGCTAAGCATGAAAGGCGACACACTCGCCGTGGGTTACACGAACTGGTTAGATTCGACATATACCATTTTCTATTCCCGAGTCCTGATTTTTTGTTCATTTTTATCGTTCAAATCGCTGGAGGGAAGAGCTGTGTCCCACATAGGGGACACGGATAGTAAATATTCACACTACTTATACATAACTACATTATATTGATTAGTTCTGTTCATAAAATTAAGAAGACAATCCATCACATCAGAAAATATATAACTTTTCCGTAATATGACGAAGATAATTCTGCCGATAGTACTAAAGGTCCATAAAAAATAAGAACTAAGTATAACTTTTTAGTTGATGCAGACCACTTGGTTTGTCTGCTTGGTTCTGATGGTAGGCCGCCCATAGCAAATCGTGGCTGGATATATTTTAGTACTACACCTAAGTAATAATTTAATTAATTTTCTCTGTTTAAGTAAACTGCTATTATTTTGCACACAACTGTACACGATCGAATGCCTAGCTCGTAAACGGCTTTATTAGTAATAAAATATTCCGACGAATTGAGAACCTCCTCCTTTTGTTTGAAAGTCTATTAAAAAGGATCGAGATTTGTACCCACCTGACTTCTTTAACCACCGCCTCTATAATGAAACATGTTCTTCAATTAACAGGCCAAGGCCATTTTATCATTTCCAGGAACTAATTCACAGCATCCCAGCACGCTGGATATCGTTTTAATACTTTCATAAGCTCCTAAAGACGTGACAACTGAGTTTGCACAATTCCAGGAGTTGAGATTGACTTCAGAAAGCCAAGTAACTGCCAAATTCCGGTAGTTTCAGTTTTTTGCATCTAGCTCGAAAGACTAGAACTAGAACGAATACAGTTTTCCGTTCGACGTTACCTACACGTCGAACGGAAAAGTCTACATCTGATCGGCGCGATGGTAATATGAATATGACATTGTATTGTCAATAATATAATACCTACATTAAGCATGTGAAGGTTTAGCTTTTATTTAATGGGAAGTTAGGGTCAATAGGGTCAAATCTCTTCTCTAGCAAGCTAAATTTTGACTTACAATCAGAGTAATCAGACACACAAACAAAACATACCTACCTACCTACATTGCAAGTTATATACTTAAAAAATTGTAAAAAGGGCAATCAAGCTTATGAATAATTACAGGCAAATTCATACGCATTATTGAGGGCTAATGATATGTGGATATATAAATTTGAATACCGAATACAGATTAAGTACCTACCATAAATACCGACCGTCCGAATATTTATGGCATCTCTAGTTTCGACTTAATGTGAATTACGACCTTTTTAGCGAGTGTACCTGAGAACACATGACATAGGACTAGGGCTGCCATCTCGTACATTGCCGAAACCGGACAAAAAAGTTAAAATACCCGGACGTTTAATGAAAATCGCGGTCTCTCCCCGGACACTAAAGAAATCAATTTTTAATTTAAAGTTTAGGTTTTGCTAGGGATTGACCTGAACCCAAAAATGTCCGGGTTTACCCCGGACTGTTTTAAAAATCCGGGCCGGACGCTCCCCGGACGGCCTCCAAACTAGGACAAATCCGGGGAAACCCGGACGGATGGCAGCCCTACATAGGACCTATCTCAGTAGTTAGGTATATCAATAAAATTAAATATGTAAGTAGGTACTTAATATTGACTGCAGAATATTATTGCTGGCGCTCGGGCTAATCTGTCAGATACTTCGCAACACCGTGTAAAACTACACCATTCACGAGTGGTAGTACCTACTTACTGTAGTGTAAGCGGGTACAATGCGTGATTGGAGGCCGGTATCTGTGTTTCGTGAACAAACTAAACATGAGTAGGCGCTCGGTAGCGATTGGAATACAATCGCTACCGAGCGCCTACCCTACTAAATACCCTAGCGTTTCTGAGAAAAGTAACCCCTAACGCCACGTGGCTCGAGGTCGCTCGAAGCCGTGTGGCGCGTGGGCGTCTCCTTCCGCGGCGCCGTTGCCGTGGTAACGCCGGCACGTCACGGCGCCATTGTCATCCCCGGGCCCCTCACACTGATACGTCAACTCGAGGCCTGGCTAGGCCGCGGACGGCTAGGGTCGCCAGTTTGACGCTTGGTGCCGTGTACATATACTACATATTATATCTAATATACGTACGCGTAACTCGCCTCGCCCAAAATATACCTAAGTACACAGTTGTACAGTAGTAAATAATGCTATAATTTAGAACGATGAGATTTAGATAAAAGTGCTTGACTGCTTTGTGAATTCTTCGAGAAGCCGTGAAAATTATAAACTAGTACTAGTAAACGCTTAAGTTTTATAATGTTTGTTATGTTATTTAAGTCTCATTAAGTGAAATATAAATTTCTTTTGAGAATAATAAATATCTTTAACCCCAATTTAGGCGTAACGTCCAAAGGTGTATTTATAGTACCTATTATATATGTATTAACGTCAGAGATGATCTTTTTCTTTTACGTTAAAAACGATTATTTATATTAAATTTTCAAACTCACTGTAAATATTCGAAGGCAAACTAGGTTAAAACGAATAAGCTCTTGCAAAGAGCATGCGACGAGCTAGTCACCTTGTTTCAAGACGCCATGAAATCGTTAAAAAGCGTCCTAGTCGGTGTCGAATTCAGCCTTTTGTTAGATCAAACGAACAAACGGCGACTACCTACCGTGAGGCGGGGGTGGCGGGATCTAACGCGGCCGAGGGGATCCCTAATATCCCTATCACACCGACGCGGATCCGTGCTGCCCTGAAGGCCTAGTATAAAAGTTGTACGACATTAACTCCTCGACCGCGTTAATTATGTTTGCCGGCAACTTTCATATTTTGACCCCTCGATACGCTAACGCGGTCGAGGAGTTAATGTCGTACAACTTCTATACTAGGCCTTCTGCCTGGTCAGAGTCCGAGCCAAATGCGCGTCGTGAAGTCGTGATAGCAACTTCAGACATTCATACATAAGCCTTTGCTTAGTGTCTATTACAAACGATTTAAACATGTCACACATCGCCTTCGAAATACCCCGCCATCCTCATACAACACAAAACACACCATTCAACCTTTTATTAGTGACATTAACATTATTCGCTGACTAGGTTAGGTATGGAAGAAACTATAAAATCTAAATATGTAATTGTGTTAATCAACTATTTCTAGTCACTAATTGCCACGGTTACGGTCTCCTGGGTCACTTTTAGAATCACGGTTTTTTGGTATACTAAAATTCACAAAACATGTTTTTTTTTATAGTAATCTGATGGGACATGATGGGCAGATACCAAGCATAAAGCATAACAGAACATACTACCACATCTACAACGTTCCTTCTAACAATCTGTGCTGCATTTGTCCCCTGGCTGACGGGACGGGACAGAATAACAAGAAATAATTGATTCACCCATTGAAATAAGGCATTTTATGAAAATAATAGAAATAAAATAATGCCCAGAAAAATTTCAATTCAAACCGAGCACATTAAAAACCGAGATATCGAAATTGAATAGGTACCTACCTACCGGTTAATTTGTAAGTAACTAAATTATATCGGTATACGATCCCAGGAAGAAACAATTACTTTTTAACTAAAAAACCTATCAGTTCTGTTTAGGAGCCCGACACTATTATCTGATACAAGAGTAGCTATTCTACCCCTAAATTCGGAACGTGAAGCTGCGATGGATGACAGAATATTTTTTTCCCGGTAACTAGCTCGCTTTGCTGCAGTCGCTCGTTTGATGAATGATAATTTTGTTGACATCATTTAACCCACTTTTAGTAAAATCTGACAGCTAAATTAATTCTAATCTAAGCAGTTTTGCTCGCACAATCTCGTATGGATGAAGAGCGCGTAAGACGATGAACCGGGGGGACATAAAAAAAGTTAATTCCAGTAATCCCTACCAACATATTAAGTACATAAGGTTATAGCTATTATGTCAACTTTGGTACAAAATAGGTGGCCTGTTTTTGCTCTTTTCCATACAAGTTGCATCCTACATCCAACATTTCTAAAAGTTATAGGGCTGACACTTTGAGAAAATGGTAAAACTGGTTTAGCTAATAATATTGCCCCCCCCCCCCCACAAGGTATAAGGTGTTACTTATATTTTTAATTTGAGTAGTGGCAGAGCTTTAAAACACCTTGATAATGACGATAGACCACATTACGTTTTAAAAAAAAACATGTAAATTTTGAAAAATAGAGGCATTGTTTAAACTTTTCTTTTAGTTACAACGAGTAAGAAAGAATATCAAAAAAAATTGATTAGAATAGAATAATTAGTGAAATAGATACTCTTGCTTACCGAACTTAAATTAATGTATGTACTTAAAGAAAAACCTTACCTTTTTTCGTTTACCTTACGCAATCTACAAAACATCCGAAATAGGAGCTACCGTATTGTCGCTCACCAGGCGGCGCCACTCATGCGTGGGTCCTGTGTCAGTATGAGAGAATTGCCGAAGTGACGTTTGAAATGTTCCACGTTCCACGCAGGACCCACGTTCCACTAGCGCCCCTAGTGGAAAATCGACTCGCAGTAATCACAATAGGGATAAATGTGAAGTAAGTAACCGATTTCCGTTCAATTCATTGTAATTTACGCACTTAAAAAAAAAATGTACTCGTATAGCAACAAATTTCTTGCAGTTTTCACACTAGCTGCTATTCGCAGTTAAAATATGTGTTATTCACATTTCAAATACATTTTAATATCGCTCTCAGCCATCTAATTGACGGATAGAAGTGGTGGCGTAGAAAAAATATTATCCGAGATTATTCGTCGAAATCTATTTTGTCTTTGAAAATATTACTTCTTTAGTAATGGGAATATTAATCCTTTCATGTCGCTAATGGATCTCAATCAAAAGGAGTCGAATGTCCTAGGGAGCGTTCAAGTATTACGTAACGAATTTGGGGGTGGGGGGGTCTACTAAAACGTTACGATGCGTTACAGGGGCGGGAGGGGGGGTCTGAACTACGCGTTACGTAACATTGTTTTTTAACCCTTCAGAACGGTCGCGTAGAGAGATTCTCTCACGCATTTTTAAAACGTTTTTTTTTATCAGATGGAATGACCACATGAAATTTTTCTACCTTCACAAAATTGCTTCGGGTGGCCTCGTTATACTTCGGCTGTCTTCGTAGACTCCAATCGCCATATTAGAAATTATATATTGATATTTCACCGGGCCTATAGCCTAGTGGGTAGCCACCCTGCCTACGAAGCTAGAGGTCCCGGGATCAAATCTGGCATTTATTTGTGTGATGAGCACGAATATTTGTTCCTGAGGTATGGATGTTTTCTATGTATTTAAGTATTTATAACTATTACATATATCGTCAAGCCTTTATTGAGCTCACTGTGGGGCTAGTTCGATTTGTGTAAAGATTGTCCCCTAATATTTATTTATTTATTTTTATATTCAAAATACACTGTTGTATTGTGTTATGTTTTCTATTTGTGAGATTTACTCTCATCACAACAGTAATGATTATGGTACCTACGAAAAACGATTAGTCTGAAGGGTTAATTAAAACTACTAGGGAATTAAAATCTCCCAAGTTGGCAACCCTTTTCGTTTATATTTTACGGGAGATTCCCGATTGATTAGTACGTATTTCTTGCAAGTTATGAAATGCGCGGATGAATCCTGCTGTTCCCGCTTGAGGAGTGCTTTCCAAAAAGTTTCCTGCCGCCACCCTGCCCAATCCTTCAAACCGCAAACAAGCTCGTGGTACCTAGTCTGATAGACAAAGGATCATGCAAGTTTTCGCCACTTCTTGTGAGGTTGTCTGTTGATCTGTCGCCTCCTCTAGAAGGGTTTAAGCGATACGATTACGATACGATTTTTTTGCTTATGACTGGTTTTATTTTAAATGTTTTCGTTTCGGTCGATTCTTTAATACGGTTATATTCTGACAAATATATTCTATTTCAGTTAGGTTTATGTTTGTAATTGCATTGCTAAAGGTAAAAATAAAGTATTAAAAATTAAATTTTGTTATTCTATTTTAGTAAAACGCTAAAATATCATATCATATCATATCATTTATTCAGTAATAATCATACATTGTCAGGGCTATACAATTCACTTAAATATGCAATATTAAATTAAATTAAATAGTGGTTACGATATAAAAATGAAAAATATTTTCTAAAAGTAGTTACATAATGTCAAGATTCATCAATAAATTCATTTACAGAATAATAGGCCTTCTGAATCAAAAAATATTTTAAACGCGACGAAAAACCAGAGATGGTATTCATATTTTTAATGTCAGGCGGAATTTTATTATAAATTTTAGGTCCAACTATATGTATACAATTGCCAGTTTTACTAAGGCGATGTGTAGGCTGTTCCAAGTCATGTAGACGGATGTCCGGGAATCTTTTGCTGGTCCACTGTTTTTTAGGGAATGAAGACAAGTTCGCTCGGACATACTTTGCCACCTCGAGTATAAACAGGGAGGGTAGCGTAAGGATGTGGAAATTTATGAAAAGTTGGCGAGCGGGTGCGTCCGGAGGAACTTTCGCCATTGTCCTAATTATCTTTTTTAGGAGAATAAGAATAGGAGAGTGCATGAGAAGAACAATGGCGGATAAATCAAAAATCTGTGCAAGGACAGGGCCAAGTCAGGAAAACGACGTAGGTAATTAAATGTATGATTAGTAGTAAAACTTTATAGAACAAAAACTTGTGAACTTTAAGTTTATGTGATATATCTATCTTTCTGGTTCCATGGGTGTCCTGAAAACCAGCGCCATGGCTATGTATCTCGTATCCTAGCTATCGGCATATGCTGAGTGGCATCCATTTTGGTTCTCTCTGATATTTTGTACAAGAAGTACAAAAGGAGGAGGAGATTCAAGTTTTTGTTCTGTGAATCAAATAAATAATTTCTATTTCTATAAAAAAAGAACAAAAACATTAGAAATCTCTTGCTTTTAAAGACAAGACATTTCAAATGTTATGAATAATATTAACGCAATTAAAACAATAACTAAAGGTATTTTAGCGACTTTCCGGTACTTTACGCCACATAATTGTGGCCTTTAGGTAAAAAAATGGTCACTTGGTGGTTACGTAACGTTTTACTAGGGGGATACAGAAAAACGTTACGGTGCGTTACATGAGGGGGGGGGGGGGGGGTCAAAAATGTCCAAAAATTGCGTTACGTAATACTTAAACGCTCCTCTACGTGCTATGTCCCCTCTGCAAAAAAAATATGCAGAAAATAGAAAAAACATATTTTATTTTCTAATAATAATCAACTACGAATTTGACAAAAAATGTACTTACAGAAAATGTCAGACTGCTTACTCCTGTCGTTCCGTTGTATATGCTCCTAACTCTAAGATGCAAATATATCTGATTAATAAACATATAGGTAGAGTCTTACAACCACAGGCCGCAGTAGATTATTTTTTAAATTTATATGGCTCCCTATTTTGTTCACTCTGGTTGTCAGACTATTCCTACTCTGTGTGCTTATCATTTAGTAGTAATGATATAGACGGCGAGTGTCAAATGGATTGATTCCATTCGACACTTGGGTTATACCTATCTTTCGCACCACTTTTTCACAATAAAATCAATAAATCCAAAGACAATATATGAAAGTGTCAGTCTTCCATATATTAACATTTTTCCCCATTTAAATTGAACTCCACTGTACAAGTACATGCTAAATTGTATCATAATTACGTTACCGCGCATTGTATAAAAATTAAATTATCGTAAGTAGGCAAAAATATCATTTATTATTATGTTTGGTATTATTTAAATGATTCGAAAATCAACAGGTTAAAAGCAGTTATGATTATGAGAGATTTTCTGTAACCATAGCGACTGAGTTCCAACCCTTTACCTTGGTTTGGCGACTCCCTGAACTGTCAGTCAAAACGGCGTCAAGTGACAACCCTGGCGCCAGCGCCTCGCCGCCCCCGACCCGCCGCCCCCGCCGCCCCGCAGTTCGTTCACTCCGCGCTCAGTCGCATCGGACACAATTTTCGTAGTTTGCTTTGCTCGCCGGAGTACTGCGGTAAGCGCACAGCACTTCGCTCGCTCCACATCGCACCCCGTAGTTCCGCGTAGTGCACGCTCCACGCGCACCGGTTTTTACCGCGAGCGCTCTGCTTTCTCGTAAATTATTGTTTACTATCAACCCTTCCGACCTGATTGACCAATATTACGAAATGGACGGCGACTTGTCCCAAGGTGCTTCCGGAGAGGCTTCCCCAACGTACGATGATAGGTAAGTGCCATACAATAGGCATTATTCGCGCCATTTTCCAACAAAAAAACGTTTTCGAACAAGATTTAGGTTTATTTTATTTTTCTTTTACACTCATTGACAGACTTGAATTTTATTTCGATATTCACATGATCTACACATTTGCTATCTACTACTAGGTAGATACACCCGTTATATATGTAAGTATTTAAATTTAACACTTGGACCATTACAAAGCCACCTACATGGTTAGATAAAACTCATAAATACCTACACTCAAATTCCTATATTGGCATAGCAACTAACCTCTAGTTCGCGATTACCGGTTTTCTGATAGGGAGGTACGTACTTTACCTAGGATGGTTGATATGTTCATATGTTGTCTGTCGGAACTTATTAAATAGTGGATTGGTATTGGGTTGAACATTTTGCTCGCACCGTATCGATTGGTTAGTAGGTATGAGGGAATGTGAATTTTGATTCCGTGATGTGCCAATTCTTCTCACACATTGGCAACGGAGCACTGAGTGGTCAATGGATATGCGCAAAACCAGCGCGAAACTGATTTGCATGTAGTGCTGATGGGAGTGATGTGTGATGAATTTCGTTTTATCTCAGCGGCATGTTATTGTTATTTTTCGGCTGGGTATGCTCCAATGAATTCTTATAATCGATTGAGACAAAAATCGACAGTCAATTGTATCGAAAAATCAATTTGACTGCATAAGAAACTCCTCGATTTTTCCCTTTAATCGATAGATGAAACATTTATACTTTTGATTTTGTTATGGAATAAATCAATTAGTCCATTATGCCCTACAATATGGAATCGAAATCGTAAAATTATCATTATTACCTTATCATACAATGATCAAAAATAATATAGTTAGACCGTGTAGATAGCTACGATACCTACCACCTACTAATGCTGAAGTATTACATAAACAGAGCCCCAATACAAAATGTACCTAGATAAAATCGATATCATCTGCGTCGCGCCTGATTCTCGTTATTTTTTCGGCGAATTTTATTTCGTCTCGTCTCGTTTCGTGTTGTGTGGGATTATTCAACCCGCTCCTTTGTCCAGCTCAAATTTTGGCATTTTATATTTGCGTCCTATAACTACCTACCTAAATCCTGCATTTTCAAGTATTTAATCTATTTTAATTTTTTATTTATGGAATGGAATTTAATTTCAAAATAGAACCTTGATAGAATTTGCACTAAATTTGAGCAACTTTTCTGCCCTTCCTGTGACTTAATTAGCATTTCATCCACCGAGAATTGAAAATTAAATTAGGTAGGTATTGTACCTGCCTTTTTTTAAATAAAGACTCACTTATGATCCAAGACTCATTTATGACTTTACATTACCGCGCATTGTATAAAAATTAAATTATCGTAAGTAGGTAAAACTATCATTTATTATTATGTTTGGTATTATTTAAATGATTCGAAAATCAACAGGTTAAAAGCAATTATGAGAGATTTTCCGTAACCATAGCGACTGAGTTCCAACCCTTGATTATTGATTAATTAAGAGAGGAGGGCCGTAATGTTTTTAAGTGTATAACGTCTGAACCTTTTGGAATGTGTTTTGAAATGAAGTAGGTACGTACTACGTACTTACTTAATAAATATCTAGGTATATATTTCAACAAAAACGAAAGATCGCGTTTGCATACCAAATTTTCCATAATCTAAGTACAGTCAGCCACACAGCTAACAATACACCCAAAGTGCCAAAAATATGTATACACGACCTTAATGCTCAGACAATAAAGTCCTGTATACATATTTTTGGCACTTTGGGTGTATTGTTAGCTGTGTGGCTGACTGTACCTTATTGACAAAACTATATTTGTGCTCCGTTATAATAAAAATATTAATAATGTTAAATTTACATACCTTAAGCTCTCCACTAATAGCTGTCGGTTTTAAAACTTAAAAATTAATGACGAAACACCTTAAATCTAAATAAACGATTTCGTACATTATGTTAATTTTGTATTATGGAACTAAACTTATCATTATTAATTAACAAAATCACACAGAAAGGTATAAAAATATGAAGATAATTCTTAATTAAAAAAAACCGACCAAGTGCGTGTCTGGCCACGCATAGTTGAGGGTTCCGTACCACACGATAAAAGAATTGTCCGAGTAAAAAGGTGTAACTGCATTTAAAATAACACTGCACGTACGTCATTTTGTAATAAATAGTTTTTAGACAAAAACTTAAAAACGGCTAGAACAAATTTGTTCAAAATTTTTTTGTGGTAAGATCTTTTTATATCCTATCCCATCTTCCTGAACCTTTTCACAGTTTTTGGAACTCCTATTCAAGTTAGAAAGGGGGCACTTTTTCAGACTTTAGAGCCATTATTTCCGAAAATACTCGATTAATCAAATTTTTGTGTACGAAATCTTTTTTGTTATTTCTAAATGCCTATCTGATGCTGTGCCACAAGTAGATATTTCGTAAAAAAACAATTTTTACATTCAGTTACCTGTATGGGGCGCCCCCCCCTAACATATTTTTTTCGTAATTTATAAGTAGGTAAAACTAAGTAGCGGCACACAAAATACACCTGTAGCTGTAATATCATTACGGTATGCTGTATAGTTAATGAGTAAAACCGTTGTTACATACGGACGGACGCACAGACGGACTGGACGAAACTATAAGGGTTCCGTTTTAGCCATTTTGGCTACGGAACCCTAAAAAATGCTACTGACAGGTGCATGTCTGCTCCGCACTGTGCCGTCAGTCTAATTTTTGAGTCGTTTAGTGGTCAAACCAATTTGGTTATCAGATTTTTTGCTATAAATTACCCATGTAAAGTAAACCCTTATGTTTCAGAGATTAAAGACCGCGACATGTCAAAAAGGGCGATGGGTCCATGTCCATAGAAGTGATTCCTATCAGCTTGCATTTTCATTAAGTAGATAAGAGATAACTATCTCTAATGGTCACGACTGAAGTATCGAGTACAAATTAGGTCTGGCTTGCCTACCTACGAATAGTTCACATCACCTCTTCCACCTACCTAAACACTACTAAACAGGTGCTCATTTAGTAGGTCGCATTGAAAATGCCACTAATCAAATTTTTGGGGGATTTAAAATGCTAAAGTTACGGGAAGAAGTAAACAGAACGAAACATCTTGGATTTTGTTTTCATAAAAATAAAGCTTTGGCAATATCGTTTTGACTGATGCCTTCCCATTTTATTTACCACCTAATTTGTTAGATAACACGCTGTACTATATTAGGTTTATAAGTCAATAAAGATTATTAAAGATTATTATTATTTATTAACGGTGGTTATTTCGTCACATCACGTCGGCACATTAGACGTCACTTAAGCAACTAACAATAAGTTGTCTCGGAAATACAACTGATCATTCCCGTCATGTTTCGGTCAGTCACGCGTATCTGTGGGTGACATTACGAGTAGCAAGTTTCCATGTGTATAGCGAAGCGATGTCACTAACAAAGCAAATTGAACATATCCTGTCCTGTTCTCTGATATCCCCAAGCCTATGCCTAGTGATGTGCTGCAAATTTCCCCATATTTGTATTAGTTTCGTAATTATGTCCAAGCAAGCGAACACTGAATGAAAGTGCGAGAACACTTATACGGTTTTGTTACACTGGTGACTACCTACTTTGTGGCAATTAATTCTGAGTGCCGCATTGTAAGCTCTTGGTACATAAACAGTGTGCTGTGTGCTTACCACGAGTTATTCATAAGTTCATAACCGTAGTTAAGTACTTAACTGCGAGTGCGCTAATTCTATAGTTTTCATTAGTGTCCGACCGAAGTTTCGGTTTCGGCCTAAATCATGTTTCGGCCAAACGTTCGGGTTGGGCCAAAAACCAGCCGAATCTTTCGGCTGTGCCGAAACATACCATGTCATACTTTCGAGTCGCCTTCGACTGACGTCATGTGAGGTCGGCTGGCAATATGGCGTAGCTCGTTTGACTTCGCTGGCCACTAAAACTAAAATACTTTTTTTTTTAATTTAACACTGCAATTTTTTTTTTATAAATTGAAAGAGATGTCATACTAAAGAAAAAGTGACCAAGGTCCCCGGCGAGCAGGGCTGGGATCGAACCAGCGACCTCCTGCTTTCGCGGCAGACGCCCTAACCACTGGGCTACCCGATCACGGCGACCAGAGTCCAAAATTTCCTAAGTATATGCAATCCTTTCTTATTTTAAACGTTTAAGGTACGTTCCGCCAGTCCTACAGCTCAGACTTCCGTCTAGTGCTAACACAATGCAAAAAAAAATTTCAGAGACAAGTTAAATGGATCATAGAGACGTTCCAATATTCATATAAAAAAAAAAAACGTCTCACTGATATTTTATTCAGCGTTTTCATCACATTTATCAAAGGTTCGGTTTCGATTTCGGCCGAAACAAGAATCAAAACCAAACCTTCAAAGTTTTGGTTTCGGCAAGAAAACCTGTTTCGGTCGGACACTACTTTAAATTGCGCAGTCGCTATCGAGTACGTTGAAGTAGAATTCATGGCGCATGGTAAGCACTCTGACCACGAGTTGCCGTAGTGAACGATGTCTCGTTTTCATGTGGTTACCTACCTACATTGGCATCTAGCTTCTACTTGCAAGTGCGAGCAATATACACTCAGTGAGTAGACGTAGAAGTTAGCGACATTAGCAAGTATAGTATTCTACATTTGGTTTTGAAATTGATGGTAAACACACTCTGTGCTTTGCTTACTATAAGTTGTACTAAACCGTAGGCGTTAGCGACTGCGCGTTTCTAAAGTATGTCCGTCTCGCTCCTACCACTGCTCTGGCAGGAGTAAGACGGACATATTTTAGAAACGCGCAGTCCTTAACGCCTACACGGTTACAGGTCGATCACGAGAGCTGGCACGAATGTATTGAACGAGTGAATCTAGCTCTAGCATATCCGCCAAAATAAAAAGCTTTGGATACCAAGAACACCTAAAGGTACTGCCATGCCTACCACGCCAATGATCCCTGAAGACATCTAAGCTATGGTGTGCTATGCGCCTATGACTATGATCATGCCAAAAATGTATAAAGAATCTTTGACGACACGTAAAATAAATACCGTGAAAAGCTAAAATAACAGTTAAATTTCTGAAGAATTTCGAATAATTTCGCCGTCATTTTGTAGATTGCGGCGTCAGTGTGAAAACGGGAGGGATATAAATAAATTAAAAGTTCTGTTGACGACGGACTACTTTATTACAATTTAAATTATAATTTTTTACAATTCAAACTAGCCATCGCGTTTTTTGGAATTAAAAATAAGTAAGAAAAATAAATATACGTTTTATTTACAAAGGACTTTAATAATAATTACTAAAAGGATTACAATACAATACAATAACTCTTTATTGCACACCTCATAAAATATTACAACAGAAAAAATATACATCATACACAACCATTACCATAAGACATATATAATAATATTCTTTATTTTTTCTTGAATAATGAAAACATATTAGGTACTATAGCGTTCAGAATTGCATGGTCAATTTATGAATGAATTCATTCATAAAATGCCCATGCAATTCTGAACGCGTGTGTACATGTTTTCAAAATATTAGGAGGCCCCTGTATAAGAACGGCACTCACACTAACAGTGAGAAGTGACATTACTTTCGGTCAATTCATTCATGCCAGATGCCAGCTCTCGTGAACCGACCTATAAGTACAACGCATGGTAAGCACTCTGGTCGAAGAATGGCGTTGTCACCTGGCTGCGACACCGCTCGCCTAGCGTGAAAGTGATGGTATGGTAAAATTCCCTGGTAGGGGCACAACACTACCGTTCCCTTGTTTTATAAGTTAATGGTGTTTACAACAATTTGCAACGCAATTGTTACTTGTGTTGTTGAATACTGAGATTTGTTCTTCCTCGAATATTGTTATACAACCGTAACTATCTAATCTGTATATTACTCGTTGGTGGATAGGATAATGATATATTTTATTTTAATACTTACTGCTCTTGTGCTTAAGTCAAATATTATTGTTATTCTGTAACTATTTAGTCTTTAACAACGGTAGGTGGTACTATAGGTACAAAATAAACAATGGTTAAAAACTTCAAAAGTCAAAAAGATGTAATTAAGGGACCAATGTGTTCTCTTTGCTTTGTATCGTCAATGATATAACAATATTTTTCAATTCTATAGAATAGGTACATTAATTGTTCACTTCTTAGTTCTTTAGTAGCGATGAAAAAAGCCGGAAAATTCCCGGTTTTTTTCCATTTCGCCTGTTTTTTTCAGAAATTTATAGAAAGAAACCGCGAAACTTTCGGCTCGTATTTTTCGAAAAAAAACGATTTAAACCGAAAAAAACGAATTGAAAAAAACAAATGTAGTTTTCAATTTTAAAAATTTCAGTTAAAAAGTATTTACTTAACTATTGAAAGGTTTTGAAATTTATCGTATTGTATCGTATTATCTTAAACCTAAATATAGACTGATATATTTGTAGTGGGATTGGTATTGTTAACAATTATTATTGTTTTCTATTTGGTAAAAATGCCGCGTCCAAAGAGCGGTGTTTGGGAACATTGGGAAGCTACCGAGAGGGATAACAAGAAAATCTCAAAATATAAGATTTTAAGCTAACATGGTCATTTACACTATAATTACTAACCTACACTACACTATAATTATCAATATTATTATTATTATTATTTACACTATAATTATCGGGAGCTCATTAAAACAAATGTACATGGTAAATATCTCGTTTTAAATAGTAATTATAGTGTAAATCTCAAAATGTTTATTTTGCTCAAAAGAGTATGTGTTTCCTAATGCTACGCGGCTAGGAGCATTTAAGAAGAAACAGTTACGTAAAAAAAATGTGAGTGACAGTGATTTGAGTGATTAAATAAATACCTATTTTGATAATGTACTCGTTTTTTTCCTAAAAAACCCGAAAAAAACGGAAATTTCATAAACTTCGGAAAAAAACATTTGATTTTTTCCGCTTTTTTCATCGCTATTCTTTAGTAAGTCGCTTTAATTACCTATTAAACTAATAGCAAAATAGTCTGGATTCATCAATAAAGCGTCGAGTTTCAGAGTAGGTCCCAACATTCCACACCGGCCAGGAGAGTAGTTTAGTTTCTATCCGGTGATATCGATCATTTAAAACATGATTTCGCAGATTCGATTTGGCAAACATTTGCTTCTTCATGCTAATTCAAATTCAAATATTTTATTTCAGACTCGTGAGTCCATATATTGTTAGTTACATTTTATTTTACTTATTAGCTATGTTAGGATGCCTACAATAAATTCTTAAAACTACACTACTAACTACTTCGGTCACTACTACTTGACATATGCCAAAGTAGTAGTGACCTTCCCCATCCAATGCCACATTATGGGGCAACTGAATCTATCAGCAATTATTATTGCTAAGTATTTATCGAAGGATTAATAACTTTTTAACAAAAACAATGTACCTAAATGCTCCAGTGCGTCCGAAATGTTGCATAATGGTTCTGTCCTGAGACGTGGCCTTTTGTTTGTGTGATGCTGAAGACTGGCTGGCTGGTGTGCAGGTGCAGGAAGCGCGTCCTCGGCTCGCGCCGGGCACGCGCCTCGCAACCCTCCCGCTAACTTGAAAGTGCACTTTCTCCTCGGTACATCTCCCGGTCCGGGGCGCCCTTTATTCCACGTGAATTATAGACTCCGCACAATGCTACTCGATCTTTTTCGCGGGCATTAAACGCGCTTGACCACGAGCCGAGACTATTATGAATTGAATAGTCAATTTGTAAAGCATATTATTAAAGCAGCCGAACCCGTTTTGATCGCGTCCAATTTGTTGCAAATTCTGTGGAAGGCGACGTATTGGAATCGTGGCGTAGTCACAACATAAACGTGTCGAGTTCTTGTGCGCCGTCTCGTGGATCTGGTGACAACATGGGTGTTCGCCAAATGCACTCGCAACTTTTGTAACTAAATACTACAAGCTCTTTTGTTGTCGTTTGGTAGACCATTGGTCGGCTACAGAATTATCAATAGGCTTCGAGGAGTAGGTTGTCGGCGATTTCTAGTGAGTATGTCTCTGTAAGCACAGAGTGCAGTGTTTCGTACCGCATTGGGCGTAATTCGCATATGTTATGACCAATCTTCCGATTAATTGAGGCACTCTGGTCTAGACGTCCCATTTCCTTTGCGCGTTCGTTGACTCGTGGGAGTTGGTCGGCGAAGCGACGCCCGGCCCGGCCCTGCGCGCACGCAACTATTTCATGCCCGTTGGAGTTTCCCGGTGCACGATGTATCATCACCACATGAACGGGAAGTGTTCTTACGTTGACAGTGAGCCGGGCTTTGTGTTCGGATCGCAAAGTGCAGGCAATGAGTGAAAAATAATGAATCTTAGGTAATTAGAACTTTATAAGTATTTACCTTTGACTATTTAATCAGCCACGTCTGTCGTTTTAACAAAGAAGTCTGCCCTTTTTTGTCGGGGTGGGGTACGTCAAATGTACAGCTATTCGTACGTCATGTACTCGTAGCGTACAAATAGCTGTGTCAGATAAACGTCAGTCCATACAATGAGTATGATACTGGGCAAAGGGGTAGGCCTGGATTAAAATTTAAAGCCGTGTAATCCAGATAACGATTTTAAGTTAACATGGCTATAAATTGAAAGAGATGTCATAAACTACAGAAAAAGTGACCAAGGTGAGCAGGGCTGGGATCGAACCAGCGACCTCCTGCTTTCGCGGCAGACGCCCTAACCATGCACTGGGCTACCTACATACATACATATTTGATTTTAACATGGCTATTTATTTACATTATAGTTACTATTATCTGAAACGGTTGACTCCGCTTGCAATAATGCCAAAATATCGGGTGTTCATTAAAACGAGCTCGCCATAAAAATCCAATATCGGGAGCAAACCGTAAACTTGACAGAATTATTTCCTTAGATTGCAAGATTGCCTTTGCTTTAAAACATTGAGCACCTACATATCCCACACAGGTCTCTGAAATAAACTGTGATCGGCCAAATCATATAAATGTACTTACATGTGTGACAAATATATTGCGAAATACTGCTAGAGAGCTAGGCGCATACCGATCCAGCATACCGACCGAGCCGGCTATTGTAAGAAACTCAGTCGGACGTGAGAAGCTCTTCATTCGAGAGTTGTCAATTCACGAGCTCACCCTTTCTGCAATGCGAACATGAACACATACACCGTGTAGAAACGTTGTAAGCATTGTTCGCTAGGTGTCCGGGCGATTTATATCAGTTCGTCAGCTTTGAAGTAAGAATGAAAAACGTGCAAAGCGCTCCTCCGCAGAGCAGATGTCGCTCCCAACAATTTCGCTTTCAACTAGGAGTATCATGAATTCTAGGCTCCGAATTGAAAAAAGAGTGCCTACACGTTTCGTGGATTTACAACTGGCCTAAAAGGAAAAAGACAGATATTTAAAATCATTCTTTAAAACTTTATTGCATCATAACTAGGGCTGCCATCCGTGATCCGTCCGGGTTTCCCCGGATTTGTCCTAGTTTAGAGCCCGTCCGGGGAGCGTCCGGCCCGGATTTTTATAACTGTCCGTGGTAAACCCGGACATTTTTGGGTTCAGGTCAATCCCTAGCAAAAGCATATATTCTTTAAATTAAAAATTGATTTCTTTAGTGTCCGGGGAGAGACCGCGAGTCTGAAACGTACGGGTTTTTTAACTTTTTTGCCCGGTTTCGGCAATGTACGAGATGGCAGCTCTAATCATAACGTTCAAATAAACATTTTTGACGGCAGTGTTACTACTATGAGGTTTTGACATTATTGACTGATATAAAAAAATATAGAAAAAAATCTACCTCAAAAAAGTAATGAAAATGAAAAAAGCAATAAGGTTTTGAGGCTGTTGATGTTGATCTCAGACTTATATAAAGTAAATATATATGTAGGTTTTATTTAATGAAAAATAACAGCATACTATCTTACATGCATGTTTGTGTGTTTGTGCAACTTGTCACGTTTTATTGAAAAGGTTTCTGCGGAAGACCAGCGTCAAGGTACAGTCAACCAATTGGAACCCTAGGCCACTCTAGAACTATGTCAAAATGACAAGCAGTAAGAGATTTCTTACAATCTGATTTATAGCGTCACTTTGACATAGTCCTACAGTGGCCTAGGGTTCCAATTGGTTGACTGTACGCAAAAGGTACCTTGACATCAAGCTGAGTAGAAACCTTTTCGGTGACGCTATTATTCTAACCGTATTGTCTTTTATATTTTTGTACACTGAAGCGTCCCGAATAAACGTTTTTCTTTCTTTCTTTCAAAAAACTACTTTAAATTAAAACTTTTTTTGTTATGTATTATTTATTAGATTCCGTCTATGCTAAGTTTCCTACACTTTGATGCACACACACACAGCCTATGCCATGGACGAGTTAAGTAAACGTCATGAATTCATGATTTCATAAAAGTTTGACGTTCAAAACAACACTTTAAAGTTTGACGGTTCTTTTGCCTGGGAGAGATAACGTGGTTTGACTCTACAGGCCACCTATAAAACTATTCAATAATATTTAAGAAAAACAAACGATTGCAATTGGCCTTCACGGTAATAGTTAAATTTTGAGTTAGTTTAAGTTAGCCAGTTTCCTTCAAAAATATCCAATTCACCAACTTCACCATACGAGTACAATTGGAAATTGAAGAGCTTTCTTAATGTCTCGGGCCTTCCATCATTAGATCTCAAGTATCATCAAATGGAAGTACCTTGTAGACTTCCAAGGTCACAAACTAAATAACAATGTGGGAAATTGTGGGATGACAGACTGAAAATTACCGAGCAGTTCCACTATGCCATCCCTGATCTTCAAAATCAGGTCCACTGCAGCAAAATGATAGCTTCAGTTAGAAAATAGCCCAACTAATCACATCATATGAAAACCCTTCAATCACGATGGACGTGCCGTTTTTGTTCTGCTGTGTGTGTCTATTTTATTAAGTCAATATTATTTTTTAGTCGTTCTTGAGTATATTGCACCATCTCAATTTCAAGCTTTGGCAGATATAGAACATACTATTCAGAATATTATTTTGATTAGTGTTTATCTATTTCCGATGCCTCTTCGATTTAACGAAAACCGTATGTGTTTAATGGAATTTACAAAGTGCCAAGTGCTACCGATTGTCCTTATAGTAAGTAGCTTGAATAGCGAGAAGTACCTATTTTTTATTTTCACCTGCAACTATGGGGATTAGCAACACAAAAGAGAACATATTTCCTGGATCGTTCATAAATGTCACATGTTGGTAGGTACGTTTCGCAAAGAATCACATTACACTCAATAACGTCATAGATAGTTTATCTCGGGCCAGCCCAGATTACGCCCATGAATTATTTATTTGCATGAGGATTGTAAACTGCAACTGCTCATAACAACCAGAATGCATGTTTAAGAAATCAGGAAAAACAAGAAACCAGTGTTGCACTCTGCAAACCGAATATACTTAAGGAAATGTTTTTCATGAAGCTTCTGGCTAAAAAAGTTCTGCTGATATCTGGATCGGAGCCGAGCACTACGGGCATTATTTTTAGTGCCCTAATGCTAAACGTAAAATGCCTTCTTAATTATTTTTTTAAAATCTGATACACATTATGGGTACCTACTTGTATCGGCTGTTTGTTTGCGCCTAAGCTCAGTGTCAGTAGTATAATATAATATTTTCGATACCTAATTAAGGTTCTAGAAAGTAATTATCAAAATCGAGCTACTATGTAAAAGTTATGCGTAGTTATTAATAAAAATATATAAGAGTCGACTTGAAAACCTTCTCCGTTTTTTTCGTCGGTTGAAAAATGACCTTACGCCGTCGTAAAGTCAATATTCGTGGTCCGATCGGCTTGTTCGATCAATCGGACTACGAATCTTTTTTTTCTCGCTGGCTCGATCGGTCCAACTGTAAAGTTCTCGTAGCCCGATTATCGAATCAAAAGGAAAATTGATTTCCTTGTAATCCGATCGATCGAACCACAACGCCGTTATTTTTCCTGTTGGATCGATTGATCGGACATATTTTTATCGAAACGGTTTGATTACGTCCAGCGAATGATTCCTCCTACATAAAGGTTATCTCATCTTAGCTCAGTACCTACTAGAAACTGGCATGAGATAAACTTTCCTATATTGTCGCCGATACGTTGTCAGTTAAATATGACAAATCTGATGTCAAAGCCATTTATTTATCTATTGAAAATGGAGGAAATTATTGATCACAAGACAATTAATTGCGTACTATTAAATAATGGGTGCCAAATATTACAAAAATTAAACATACAAAACAGGGGGGGGCTTCATTGTGCACTTGCATATACAACGTGTTATTGAGCAATTGCTTTAAATTCAAGGGTGCATTCTTTAGCTTAAATAAAGTAATTTATCAAAGACACAGGTATACTAATTAGCTTAATTTAGAAAATAACTACTAATTTAATTTTATCTCATGGGATTTGCATGTGTGTAAATGGAGTATGAGTATTCGACATGACATTGATATGTCATAGTTGTCACTTAGTAAAGTCAATTCTAATGCCCGTTTTACATTAGCGGTTGATGCAACATGTAATTATTTTGTATGAGAAATTAAAAAAATAAAAATTAACGAATTTAATAAAACCTAACTATGCTTTTCTGTTTCTTTAAGTATACCAAGCCACATGACGAAGTTAAAGCAATTGCTCAAAAACACCCTGTATAAGAAAGCACAAAAATGCCGCGGAACGATCACCTTACATGTAAATTTTAGTCAAATTATGACAGTTTTTGTACTCTAAAACCATTTTTTATTGAACTTATGTAATTAATTAATAAATAAATATTTCTACTATTCGCACTTGTATCGTAAATAACTAATACAATGGGAGCTACCGTATTGTCGCTCACCAGGCGGCGCGTGGGTCCTTGTCAAGCGCCATTAGTATGAGTTTGTATGGCGCGAAACCAATATTAGGATTGATAATTTTACATTAATTTCGATGTTAAAAGAGGTAAATTCATTTATTACTATTTTTCAGTATTGTGTAGAGTGTGTGTTTTCGAAAATTATAGGGGTTACGTGATTTTGTATGATAATATTTGATAAAACAGTTAAACAGTAAGTCGGGCTATTTTTACAAAGAAATATACTTCTTTAATAGTTTAACCTGATTAAAATCAACATCTTAAATTATATGTTAAAATCGGCACTAAAGAGGCCTATAAAATACGGATGCTAACGGAAAATCATAATAATTCAACATATTTTTAGTATTATTCATTATACCTAAGGTTTGAACTTATTTCTGTAATAAACACATGTGACTGTTTTCTTTTAGCATTTCTATTATTTATTAGTTAATTTTTAGTAATTTGTGGTTTGTTAACAATAATATTTTTGACAAATAGAATCGTTTTTGTTTAAACTAACCTCAAATTTACGGTAATTTACGGCCGTGTTATTTTATACATTCAATTTAAAGCTTAATTTAGAGCCAAAATAATAATGTACTGGTATTTAATATATTTCTATGTAATTACTCCTCAAAAGTGCATATTTTACGAAATAAACACGACTTAAATTAAAAACAATGAGAAATGTACTGAAAATGACATATAACCTCTTATTTATTTTATTTTATTTATTTAAAACTTTATTGCACAGTAAATAATGTACAAAAGGCGAACTTAATGCCAGAAGGCATTCTCTACCAGTTAACCTTTGGGCCAAACAGAGATCAAAATTTATAGGTGCGGGAAGTTATTATGAAACAAGAGGAAAAAAAACTTTAGTGTTATGTACATTGGATCTAATTCTAAATACCTAAGTAATATATACATATTAACATAATATAATATATATATATACAAATAAAATACATATACCTACATATATACATATATATACATATACATATACATACCTGCTATCAAACCACTATGATACTTATTCATGAGACTTTTCTAAAAGATGTCTGCGTAACTTATTTTTAAATGACGCTTTTGTCTGAGCATTCCGTATATCAAATGGGAGGGTGTTCCAGAGGCGAATTGCGTAGACGGCGAAAGAATTTGTCATAGAACCGGATCGATGGAGTGGGGTAGAAAGAATGATTTGGCGGGAGGATCGGAGCTCGCGGCCTGGCTGTGCTGTAACAAATTGAAATTTAGACCGCAGGTACTCTGGCACAGCTGGGTCATGTAGAATGCTAAAAAGCATACACAAGACCCTGAGGTTCCTTCTGTCACGTATGCGAAGCCAATTCAATTTACGCCGAAAGGCAGAGACATGGTCATACTTGCGAAGGCCGTAGATAAATCTGATACAGCTATTTAGCAGCCTGTCCAGCCTGTCTAGGAGTCCCTGTGAGACGTTAGTAAGGCACACATCACAATAATCAATTATTGGTAGCACCAGAGCCTGTATGAGTAGCGTCTTCGTACTAACTGGCAGAAAATGCTTAAACCTATATAACGTCCTAAGGGTACAAATGACTCTACGACACACATTAGACACCTGGGGCTCCCAAGACAAACTCCGATCCATGATCAGCCCCAGATTTCTAACTTGCGATGCAAGTGGTATCACGGTACCTTCAAAGACAATTGGTTTTAGGCGTGCACAATCAAATAATGTAACGGAGCGTGGACTTCCAAGCACGATGGCCTGGCACTTAGATGGGTTAACAACTATTCCAAAATCTTTAGACCAGGATGAAATGGTAGAAAGATCTTTATTTAACCGCAATATGGCCTCGTCAATGTCGTCGATCCTTGTTTGGGCGTATAACTGTAAGTCATCGGCGTACAAATGAAAACAGCAATTAATAAAAGGTGTAATTAAATTTATATAGATCTTATCGTAGGACCCACGGTCCACTAGCGCCTCTAGCGGCGAATTCACTCGCGGTAGTCCTCATTGTTCATTGATAATAACTTATCTAAGTAGATAACATTTTTGATATGAGTAGTACGAGTATAACACAAAATTAACCATAAAAGTGTCGGTCGAACCTCCACGAGAAATACAATTTGTATGATCGAATTAAGAGTATTTTACCAATTCTCGTGGTTCGATCGATCGGACTAGATGAACTTTTAAAATCCCTTTAGTCCGATAGTAGGACTACAAGACTTTGAGAAGTTCTTATGGTCCGATCGATCGAGCCAGCGGGAAAAAAATATTCGTAGTCCGATTGATCGAGCAAGCCGATCGGACCACGCGGCGTAAGGGCATTTTTCAACCGACGAAAAAAACGGAGGAGGTTTTCATGTCGACGGGTATATATATTTTTTTATGTATGACTACGCATAACTTTTGCATAGTAGTTCGATTTTGATAATTATTTTTTATTGGAAAGGGTCGAAGTTGGTCCCATATACATTTGGAAAAGAAAATCCAACCTTAAGGGTAGGAAAATAGGGGATGATTGATTTTTCACTCACCGATTGTCTTCCGTTACTGGCAAAACTGCCTTTTGGTAATATTTCAAACGGGAAAATCAACGCATAGAAAAGATAAGTAAGTAACCTACTCATAAGATTTTAATGTTATAAATTTTTCTCCTGTATACAATTGATATACTTGGCCTTATTATGGATCAATGTTTGTCCTGGGTACCGCAAGTGAGTGAGGTGAGCAGGAAGGTGTTTGCCGCTGTAGGGTCTCTCAGACGGCTCCGTAATTTTCTGCCTATTGCTACTAAAATTGCGCTTGCTCAAACTTTACTTCTTCCCATTCTTGATTATGTCGATGTCTCCTATCCCGATCTCTCTGTGGAGCAACTAAACAAGCTTGAGCGTCTTCAAAATATTTGCATCCGGTTCATATATGGGTTACGCAAATATGACCATGTTTCCAGTTTTCGTTCTCAACTCAAGTGGCTTCCTATCCGCCATCGTCGTAACTCTCATATTCTCTCTCTCCTTTACTCTATACTTTTTAACCCTGCAACTCCCCGCTATCTCAAAGAACATTTTACTTACTTAAATTCTGTCAGATGCTCTCATAACTTACTACTATCCGTTCCTTCTTCTTCTACTAAGTTTTTTAATTCTTCGTTTACTTTCCGGGCTGTTAAACTGTGGAACTCTCTTCCCCTTGACGTAAGACGTGCTCAAACTATAAAGAACTGCCTTTAAGTTGAAACTCAAGGAATACTATCTGTCTCTTCCTTAGCTTTTCTTCTTTGACACTGTCGTTTCTCTTCTTCACTCATCGTTATGTATATATATATTATGTATGTATGTTTACGTATGTATTTATTATGTATGTATGTTTATGTATGTATGTATGTATGTTTTATCGTATTATTATTTTGGTATGTATATTTATTGTGTGTGTTGTTTGTGTGCTTTTGTTAATCTCTGTGCCACCTAATACATTTTTTCATTTGATCTGTACTCCACTACCCAAAGGTTGTCTGGAAGAGATCGCTCTTTAGCGATAAGACCGCCTGTTGTTACCCCTTACTGTTACTGTTCTGTATTATTATTTTCTCTTGTAACTGTATTTCATCTGTGTGAGGTGTGCAATAAAGAGTATTGTATTGTATTGTATTGTATACTTGGATACAGTTCATTTTCACAAGATGGTGGGGCGGGACGGTGTGTGCGTAGCTTTACGTTTTGTTACGTCATCGGTTCAAAATATATGGAAATAGTATGCGGCGCCTCAGGGCTATACGGGTCATAGGTATTTTCATATTCGTTGCGAGAAACATTATTGTCAGTTCACCTTTATGCAATCTGTAGACGTCACATCAATAACGTCTAGCGGAGTTGAGAGCCTGTTGAGAGCTGCTGCTGGTTTTACGATGCAGGGGACACTTACTAAACGGAAATGACGTTTAAGTCTGTCCTTTTTTTGTCTTTTTTGGTTACAATAGACACGACCTTTTGGCGGGTTACCCTCATCTGGCATAATATACTTAACTAATAATTTTGCTTAACTATTACTACATTTACTACGCATACAATACATTGTGCAGCATACTTATATTACTCTGCATAAGGTTACTTTTGCCGACTTTTGTTAAGCATAATTGTGTCACTTAACTTTAAACTCGGGTAAATCCATTCGACCTTCTCAACAAATATCTAACGTATTACCTTTTCTTAATACCATAACCGCATAATCTGACATTTACCTGATTTTGAAGTTATCGACTCAAATATTGTACCTACCATAAAATCCTTCAGCATACTCCCATTACGGCATAATTATTTTACTGCTAGCAGAAAAGTGGGTTGTATAAGGTTAAAATACGACATCATAACCAAAACGAATGGCTGTCAGAAAAATAGGTTAGGTTAGATGTAGAACTACGATCTCCTACAAAAACGAATAGCTGTCAGAAAAGTAGGTTAGCTTAAAACAAAAACTGAGATCTCCTACAAAATCGAAGGACTGTCTGAAAAGTAAATTAGGTAAAAACATCGGCGCTCCACAAAGACGAATGCGATCATTTTTAGTTTTTTTTGCGTCTAGCTTGAATACGGTACGTCGGGCGGAAAAGTCATTCAAGTACCTAAGTATTAAAGATAGTTAAATTCTACGTCAAATGCCCTACGCCAAAATAAAACAAAACCGTGTCGTGTCTGTCACACATTTTAAGTTTTATAGCCCGCTTATTTTTGAAAATTCAAGTTCTTGGTTATGAAATGGGAGATTGATCGATTAAGCCGTATTTGATTTTGATAATTTAGATACATAGTACATATTTAGAATTTTGTTTCGTTTTAACTAGGTACTTTTTAGTTAAGGCTGCCCAGAAAATAAGCTACTTAAAAAAATGGAATAAATATTGCCTTTTAATGTATTTTCGTTTATTGTTAATGCTTTTCTTTTTTCGTTGTAATAAAATTAATTTTTAAAGGATTAATTGAACGCTGAAATGGAGTTCTAGAAATAGCCATTTTGTACGCGTAGATTGATTCTTCCGGCGTCTGAGAATCCTGAACGCGTGGTCAGGATTTTCACTATTATCTTTGATTTTGGGGTAATTAAGAAATAATAGTGGATGATTCAATATATTTATTAAAGATAGTCTTTTCTTCTCCGAGCTGTGTGAAACTGTGAAGGCTTGCATTATTTTAATTAACAGTAAACACATTTGGTAATCAAAGAAAGAGATTTGTTTGAGTCAAAGTTAAGTGCTCTACTATCTTTAAAATAAATAATTGCAACGTGGCCTGATTTAAAGATAAATAAGGTCACCATCTTTTTGCAGGCGACTTTACCTATGGTCGCACAACATCCATATATGCAAAGGCCGATTTTTGGTGACCTTGACTCACGCCTCCGATGAGCGGTAGGTACACGACCAAGATACGATTCCGGAAACAATATCTATAAAGGTACTTTATAACTAAAAGGTACGTACTTTATAAATCAATAAATCCCTCTCCTCAGTATTGTTTTGTTATTCCACTTATGAAGTCGTAATAATTAAGTATAGCCCTAAAATGTTAACCAAATACTTTATTTTTCAGCAGTTACCCAACAACTTGAGAATACTATTGAAAATATAACGTTCTTGTTAAGTCGCTAGTGATTTTAAATAATGAAGAAGGATTTAAGTAATGTGTTAAATATAATTATGTTTTACTAAGTATCCAATTCCCGCCATTTTGAGGGCAGCCAACGTAATTGTGTAATTAATAGGTATGTTGAATTAGAATGTACGCGAACTGACATGTACATATTTTGTTAGCGTTCTTCTTGATAAGGGTGCGGTGACATTACAGGGTGGGGGTGCATGTGCAGTGCACCGCGAGGGGTGTGGCCGGCGCAGCGCGCCATTGGTGGGGCGCGCTCAATGTTGCTTTGCACCGTAGCTAGCTCTTTACGTTACTAATAGTTAGGGCGTTCGCCTGAATATTACCTATAACTACAAAAACACTAACATTATTTTCACTAACAACGTGCATCACACCAAGCTTCAGACAAAAATAATTTTCCTTATGCCACTTCTACTTGGGCTCCGCACCCCCAAACGCAACAAGTGGCCCACAATTCCACAATTATCTACTCCATTGTGAAGTGTATAAATCTTGGCTCTATTGCAAGTGCATAAATATTAGGCGTACCTACTTATAATGTAAGTGCAATCATGCATTAATCTCAAATTCGTTATCTTTGTCGGAACTTCGATACAAATCGTAACGAAAAACTTGATAGAATTCCCAAAATCACAACAAAATCGAATTGATCATAATACCTATACCATACATTGCGTTTAACGAACTGGAGATTGCCCCTACATACTGGATTTGATACTCTGGATTAACTAATGAAAAGATATTTAGCTTTTCTTGTAGTATTATTACTTATATCTAGATAACATTACAAATATTGCACATTTAGTACGGTTATGAACTTATGAAACACGACCGCACACCCTGCGCGCTGAACTCCTATTGAATCCGGCCGAGGAAGAGCTAACAGTTGACGAAACTCGTTAACCTTGCTAGGATTAGTCGCCTTTTCGAGGGGTTGGATTACTTGGATTATTATGCTTACCTTACCCCGTCACAAGAACACGGCTGACGCGACCTGGTGTTTAGAACTGTAGTATGTATATCTAGTAGTATTTATTTCTAGTAGTTGAGCATTATCGTCAAAATTACACCGGTTAATCTGAATCTCAATACTTAAAAAATCGCAACCCTCGTTTATCCAAGCAGTTGGCTAATTTCGTTACTATATGGCTATACGTATATGGCTTACTTTTCAAAAAATAGGAACTAATCCATCCCGTGATTATAATAAGACCGCCATTATAAAAAACATATCATGCTTAAAGTCTTTAAACCTGATCGGCAATTAATTCGCGTTTTGGAGGGGTCGCCATAGCAAATGTGAGCGGATGCCTTCTAACGTTCGCAGCGACCTCGTACTTTTATTATTACCTTTTTAGTCGTATTCAAGGTTCGTATAATTTAACCGTTACCCTAAAGCTCTACTGTCCTAATCACGGGCAAGATAGAATACGTTTCCATCCTGGACTGACTAAGCGGAGTCCCTAGTGCTAATTCAAAGTCAAAAGAAAATATTAGATATTCGCGCACCTTTTTTATAAAAGCAGTTTTAACGACCAATCTAAAACTATTGTAAGAGACCAGTTAAAGGGATGTGGCACGCCAAGGAACATGACATTACCTCAATAACATGAGTGGCATCGAGGCGGGGTGGGTCTGGTCGGACCTCAGCGCGAGCTTGCATCCCAAGGCCCTAGCAGCTGGTGTCCCGGCACAATGGGACCTTCAAATAATGTTCTTGTGTATTTTGGATATTAGAGGGGCTGTCTGTTAACCGGCCGGCGCAGGCGCACAGCTGCCGCCATTAGAATTAATGTTAGAACTTTGGTATAATCGCGAGTTTTTTCTCTGTCTGGGATAGCGAATAGATTTAGGTACAATACAACCTAGTTTACAAAATTATGAACACACATTAAAACATTGGCGTTTATAAATGGAATTTCAAGCTTAGTGGTTCTTAAAATATTAACCAAGTTGGGCTGGGACTTGAAACTTAAACAGTAATTGTCTTTGCTAACGCCTTTGTTTACCAACTTTTTTAGTTTTAATGACTGTTTATTAAAACTGCTTTGTGAGTTTTAAGGGCAGCAGACCCTTCGATGCGTCACTTTACAATGGTAAATTTACCTGTTTTGGAACTTTGGGACCTTGCTACCTGTAGTAGTTGTACGATTGTATTATTCCTTTACGTTGGTGACTCCTCCGTACTGGATTAGAAATTATGAAACCGACGCCGACCCCAATGCAATGCACTTTTTCTTGTTTCTCACTTATTTAACTCCTTAATCAAGCCACATATTGACTATTTAATCGAAGTATGGGGGACTGCAGCTAAAACAAACTTATCTAAAATACAAATTACCCAAAACAAACTTATTAAAGCCCTATTTAACTATAATTCTCGAACCCCGACTAAAAAATTTACAAAACTCTTAAAATCTTAAATATTAATCAGTCATATATCTACTATACATGTTTATTAGTCCGCAAAATACTTCAAAAAGACATATACACTCACAAATAAATTTTACAAAAAAACACCAAGTACAAAAAATGAAATTACGATGTGCAGATAATTTAATACTGCGATCAACACGGACGAATTATGGAAAAAAGACCATCGTATATGAAGGGGCGCAAATTTATAATAAATTACCGAAAGATATTAAAGAGTCCAAATCCATAACTACTTTCAAAAAACACCTAAAGTTCCATATATTCAACAATCTACAAGTAGAATAATCTTAGGAAGCTAATTAATTCTTATATTAAGTAAAATTTAATAATATTAATAAATATAATACGATAACTAAGTAAAATTTAATAATATTAATAAATATAATACGATAACTAACAATTTTCATAAACAAAAAAATAACAATGTATTTAATAATATGAAGCAAATTTATTGTAACATTATGTGTAATAATTAAGCAATATAAATATAAAAATAAAATACCTAAACTTGATAAATTATAATAAATAATGTATACTTTTATAAAATATATACAGGTACAATTGATTCTATAATATCGACCAATACTTAGTATAAGTATTTAAAATCATACTACAATTGCTTTAATTTAAATATTAAATACAATAAATAATAATAAAAATAACATTAAAATAAAAACAAAAACAAAAAAATAATAATAATAAATAACTAATACGACATTAGGTTAAATTAAACCCTGATTCTTTACTACCAATTTTACCACATCTGTAGTGTGCACAGCTATACCGCATCCATCTATCTACGCCGCTCTCTTTATAACTCGCGAGCATTCATTTCTTATCTACGCTGTGACGCATCTGAACAGGACGGCCGAAGTAACTTGTTCTCTAAGCGGCTGTACATACTTAAAACGATACTACCCATTTTATTATGTATAAATAAAAATTATGGCATGTTTGTACATATTATTCTTAAATGTAAAAATAAGTGCACGCTAGCTATAAAATGTATTGTTATAAATTAGTACCTATATCTCATTTAAGTGAATTTTGTAAATTCTTTATGAGAAAGTAAATGTCTTAAACCATTCTTAAATAATAAATTAAAGGGTCTTTTAAAATATCAATGAAAATGTTAGTAAAAATTTGTTGTTATTTTTATATTTCATTGCCTATAAAAAGCATGTTGCAACATCGCCGAAATGTCGGGAGCTCAATTTAAATAAGAAACCGTGGTAAGATAAGAACCCGTGTTACTAATTAAAATTGTATAGACATGTTGTTAGGTTGATTTGAGACTTAGTCTAACCATCAGGCACAAGGTCGAGTCCTACGCTCAGTTTTATCCGAATAAATAACAATTGGTAAAACCGCAGAGCTTTATAAACGCGGTGTACGGCTGGTTAGGCACGAGATTTAGTGTATCTACCACGCAACTAGAGGCGTGGTTACGTAACGTGTCAGTGACCAAGAGTCAAATCCGTCGTGGCCTCGGCAACGGTCACGGCCGCTATCATCGTGCGTCACTACTTTACTAGGTAGGTAACTCTGTATCCAACTAACAGATCCATGCCACCATGATTCTTAGGAGAGGTATTTTATACCATATTTCGTTTTTACACATTTACTGTTAACAAATTGATAAATAAGGGATAAGCACACATTTTAGAGTGAAAATTCGGGGAAATGACCGACACCGGGAAAAGTACCGACAAATACTTCTGAAAACCGTCATTATTTTTGAAGACCTTTCTGTCTAAGAACAGTACTCGTAAATAAACAAGAAACACGAAGCACGAGGCTAAGTTCTGGAGCAATAAAAATAAAATTCATTCTCTAACCCCAGTTTCGTGTATTCTACTACCTACTCGTACCCCAAGATTACACAAGGGTAAGTAAATCCCAGCGAAATGGAAAGCGGTGGTTGTTAGCGTCCTCTACGCATATCGACCAATACGCAGATTGATATAAACAAATTGACGAACACGCGTTATGACCATTACTGCAACTTTTGAATAATCAATCGTGTTGATCGAACCTATTTCTGTGCAGTTTGCCCTTCGGGCATCTGAAGGCTGATGATGCCTAACGAATCTAACCTACCTTATTTTACGACAAATGAGTTTTGTCATTATGCGTATTTTTTATGGCTGCTCAAGTAGGCATTATGCGTGTAGGGCAATTTGCGTTCATATTGGTCAATGCGCCGGTGTTATTGTTAGTTTACTGATAAAGTGATCATGCCTCAGTTAGTCGGTCCCACAGGAATTTTGGTTCTAATCTGACTCTTAACGTCTAGCCGAATTTAGTAGAGCTTTTGCCGGGAATATCATTAAGTATTCGTTTCACAGCCTATTCAGAACGTTATTTGCAATATGGGCAAATAGAATATACCAACACCGACCTACCGACTAACTTATCGCTCCTGTGATCCTATTCGCGAGATGAAACGAGGGGACTAAACTAAAAACCCGATCACCTTGAACTAAATCTGCGTCTTGTCGGCAGATTTAACCGAAAGATTGGCTTGGCTTATCACGCGAAAACGCTCGATAGTTTGTCGTCGCTGTTGTAATGCGTGTAGTTTTTGTTGTCGAGCGCGTCAACAATGCTTGTCGGGTTTTGCACTTATAAAAGATATACCTATGTACGAGTATTAGGGCTAAAATCACTGTATATTATATTCAATTAATATTTTCGCCTCTCCGCTCCAAATTATGTTTTTTCGAATTGTTTTATTGTCGAGCCGCAAGTGAAAGATAAATAGCTGCCCGTTTAGAAGTCGTAAACAATTTCACATTGTTAACACTCCCTTATACCCCAAGAAAGAAAGTCGGAGAAAGACCACCGAGACCACGGGGACAATGTCGCCCTTGAAACGTCGGAGGTTCGTTTTCAAAGTTTTAGACGATTAAGACCCGTTTTACTAAATTTATTATGTGTAAAAATCGTGAAAGTTTAAATAAGTGTTTTGACGGTTTAGGTTGTGAAACTATATTTGTATCCTCAAAAAATCTCAATCCTTGCAGGTGCAAAGTGTTATGTGAAACAGCCGTTACCGAGTACTTTGGCAAAATAAACCCCACGAGTTTCGAGATTTGGCATAATGGGAAAACGCAAGGGAAAGAAAAATGAGGTCCTAGGTCCTAGCTCCTTCGGCTCTTTCGAATCGTTGGCCAAAAATATCTGACACTCGCAAACTTTACTCCAAAATTAGGTAGGCATGTCATGTCACTGCCGTGCCGAGCCGAGCGGTCGAATGTTTTCGTGAATTAACTTCCCTCCTTCATGAAAGGTATAAAGTGCCGATATGATAAGATTAATACTTAAGCCTTTTTAACCCCCGACGTAAAAGGAGAAGTTTCACGTGTGTCTGTAATTTAAAAAAAAATTGTGTTTTTGTGGTAGCGCCCTATGAAAATATTAAAACTGTAAGGGAAGGCAGGGTCTAGAACTTACTCTTTTGAAAATAAGTTCTAATACTTACTGTATATAAATATACCTATACAGTAAGTGTAACTTACCTACCCTAGGTAATTTACACACAAAATATGATACTTACCCCTTATTATTCATAAAATCAAATCGATTCAAAACGCCCAAAAGTTATTTTTTGCCGTCAAATAATATTACAAATATACATATCGCACGCCTAGATCTAAAGAGTATTAACTCAAAAAACATCAATTTTTAGTTAGCTGCATATTAGAATTCTACTAATCAAGCCGCGTAAGCCACGAAAACCGGTGCAATAATATCTTCGCCGCACAGCGATTGAATGCCGTTTAAGTACCTTTTACTGACTTATATTATATTATAATGATATAACATTGCTTTCAAGTTGCGAAATATGATAGAGGCAGTCATAGCCTAATTATTAGTTATAATAATAATTAGTATCAATTGGTATACAAGTTATACTGTTAATTCTTACCCCGTCCGTGGGTTAAAACTTAAAACTAGCCCCCCCTAGTTTGCTTTAATAAAACTGCACGCTGATATAATAAAAAAATAAGACTGCTATTAAACGAGTTTTTCCATTTCTTAAGTAATCAATAGAAACTCAAATTAGTAAAAGGTCGTACCTTAAGTGCAGATATGATAAGCATTGCGTTTAAGTTCGAGTCCAGAAATATTACTTACATTTTATATACGTCACGCTCATCAAGTATGGATATGGAGTAGTCTTCTCAAAAATATTAATAAATTACATATTTAAGTTCCGAGATTTCGGGATGTTTTTATTCACAGTTGAAGTATATAATTTATTTCCAAATAAATATAAACTACTTAAAAATATATTTACATCTCGCTCCCCGCCGTTCCAAGTGCAAAAGTGCCCATAATGCTAGCGGCATTGCCGCGTTGTATAATTATGGACAGCCTTTGCACTAGGAACGACTCTGAGCGCGGGTCTTCGCCCTTCTGCCTGAGTCGGCGGCCCATGTAGGGTTTGCTCCCGGGAAATACCGGTACCGAAAGTACCGGGAATTCCCGGGATTCTGAACCGTGTAAAGAACCGGGAATACCGGGACTGTACAATGAAAATCCCGGTACTTTCAGGACTTTCGGGAAATCGTTATAACTACACTACTAGACTAGAATTTAAAAATTAATTTAATATTTTTAATTCAGATAGCGAGAAATATACTAAGCAAAATACGTTCAATCGAAAACAACCAAGCGCGTAATGCAATTTTAAATATTTTTACTAAACATTGAGTCATTGAGTGGTCATTAACGCAATCCGTTAAAGTATTGTTATAGTAGTAGTAGTAGTAGTAGTAAAACACTTTATTGCACAAAAACAGGGGAAAAAAAACAAGATAAATAACACAAATATTTGTACAAAGGCGAACTTATCCCATTTAGGGATCTCTTCCAGTTAACCTTTGAGCAATTAAAGGAGAACTGGAGATGGTAGACATGTGTATGTGTATTGTATAAATTACATTTAAAAAAAAAGAAGAAACCCAGTTAGTTCCTACTATACTATATAGGTAGCCCAAAAACTATTAAATATAAATACATAAACACATACATACATAAATATATAAATACACAATACATAAACTACATACATCAATAATAAATACATACATACATACATACATATACAAGTATATAAAACCGCATATATCTTACGTTTCGTCCGAAAGCCACAACTTCTTTAAATTCGCCTTCAGCGATGCGACCGACTGACACTGACGGAGAGAAGGCGGTAAAGAATTCCAGAGTTTAACTGAATAAACTGTAATAGTACATTTCGATGCTAGTGCGGAAAGTATGTCATTACTTCACGAGTCCCGAGGTATCTTGCCACGAGCCGTAGGCGAGTGGCAATACTTGGGACAAGTGAAAAATGACATATCCGCACGTGAATCGAACGACGTTTTTCAATACAGATGCGAAAAAAATTAAAATACATAAGAACGAATTTGTAATACAGTGGATATACTAAGAAGATCTTCAAAATGTTTATCTTATCTTCTTTACTTTCTCATTTTCAATCTCATAATCATTATTTCTCATATGCAAAATATTAAATCGCATGTGACAAATCGTATCGTCATGTCTAATAGGGCCTTCGAACATCTTTACCTGATGGAAAAACGCCTCTACTTTGACTGACGTTTCGTTGACACTGTTCCGTTTTATACACACAGATTTATAAGAACTGTTTTCAATGTTAATATTTTTAATGAATGAATGAATGATCATTATTATGATGAAGTAGTAAATATTGAAATATGAAATATTAATATCTTTAATATTTTGGCGTTAATAGTAGGTGTTTAGTTTTATTACGCCTCGGTAAAGTTAACAAACAATAATACTCTTCGGTAAGCAGCCATGAATTGGAACACATCTACGTTTAAAAAAATTGGAAAAGTAAAAAGCACTAGTTCGCAAAAACAAACTTTGCGCACGCAAAACAGCCAAGAAAAGGGCACTTTTTGAGCAACTGTATTGAAAAAGATTTGTCATAAGACCGATGCGCATGAGGTGGAATTGACAGAGAGAGATCCGCACTGGAACGTAGCCGGTGCCCACTGCCGTCTGCTAAAAAGTTGAACCTCTCCGAAAGATAGGAGGGAGAAGGATAAAAAAGGACACTAAAAAGAAGAGAGAGTACATGGGTGTCTCTACGGCGCCTTATAGGCAGCCACTTAAGTTTGGCGCGGAAAGACGAAATATGGTCAAACTTGCGGAGGCCAAAAATGTATCTTATGCACACATTTTGCAAACGCTCGAGCTAGTGTGTGGTGACTGGTGTTTTTGGCGAACTGTGCGTGTTTAAAAGACAGCCCTCATGGTGTTTGCTAAATACAGCTAGTGAACATAGTTTATGTAAGTATGGCATCCCATAAAAAGCGTGCACGGAGTTAATATCAATGTGGGCGCGCAAAGCCTCGATCCAACTATGATACCTTCAACATTATCTATGCCAATGCCAACACCTGCAAATCCTCCTACTGTTGAAGAAATCTCCAAGAAAAAAAGAAAACTCACTGATTATTATGATTATGAGTCTTCACAGAATACTTCAATGGAAGTCATGGTTTCTCGTATGGACGGACACCATTCCAAGTATTTGTGGAGTCCGAAGACATTAGATTGCTATTTAAAAAGGCTGGCCATACCTTACCGAAATCAGCGAATTCGATAAGGAATATTATTATTGCAGAGGCCAATAAAAGGAAAGCGATGTTAATTACTGATATTCAAAAATTAATGTCAGATGGACATACATTTTCAAATAACTTTTGACGAGTGGACGATTTCAAAAGTTAAAAGTGAATCTCCTACTAAAAACGACGATATACTACAAAAGTATGTGGTTGCAGATTTCCAGAGAGAGTACAGCTTAACAAGCGACTCTAAAACACGTTGGACTAGCCTGGCAAAATTAATAAAAATGGTCGTTTTATTAAAAAAACAACCCAAAGTCCAGCATTCTTTAGAAACTAAAGAATCATCAGACTTTTGACCTACTCCCGAAAATACCGGGAAATCCCGGGAAATCCCGGTTCTACCATTGGCCGGTACCAAAAATCCCGGTACTACTAAACAGTACCGGTACTGCATTCCCTAGGCCCATGTCGCGGATAAAACGTTTTGCATCAGCGCCCCAGCAGCCCGCCGTTTCAACCGCAAAAGGAACGAAATAATAGCTAGAGCCGAGAGGAGCATATTTCTTTCGCTTTAGCGCGGCTTGTGTTTCGGCTGCCGCTCCGGCTGCACGTGAGGTTCGACCGATGTGACATGCGGAGAAGGTGCTGACGCATGTAGCGTCCCATACTAAACACTTCCCCCTTTCCCATGGTACTAAAGTCAAGCCATCAGGTCTTTTGCCATCCGTGCGGCTAAGACCTGGAGGCTCCAGCACCGATGGGACACCAGCCGACCTAAGGGCCCTCTGGAGAGTGTCGTTGAGGGCATGGTGACGCGGGTGCCTGCCGGCACATCGGCGACAACTTAAAGCATGGTGTCCATCAGCACCCACCGTGGCACCACAAATGCATGTGTGTGGTTGACAAACACTGCAACCCAGGCGGAGAGCGACTGACACACGTAATGAGTCGCCGTCTAGTAAAGTGCCCAGTTGGGGCGAAGGCAACGCGTGCAGCCATGCCCCTGATTCAGGCTTCGATACAGCCAAAAAACGAGCGCGATCTACTCCCGTGGCGCGGTCCATAAGTCCAGCTAATGTAGATCTACATCCTACATCATCCCAAGCACGCTGGACTTTGGGATTCTCTGGCACAGACGCTATTGGGTTGGAAGCCAACCATTCCCTCAGAGCGTCGGCCACATAAGGTATGTTTGACTTGTCACCATTTAAAGAAAGAATATTAGTGACAAGATCAACTACCCCATGAGCCGACGCCAAAAAGGCTGGTCCACTGATCATTATCCAGGGAGACGTTTACTATAGTCTCGACCATAGTCTTAAGGGCCGCGTCGAAGGCGCTGATGTCATCAGGGTATAACCAAACTGGGGCCGTGCGCAGCAGATAGGTTAACTTTGGGATGGCGAAGCACTTTTGCATTAATACTAAAGCCATGTGAGGGTTAATGCCTTTAAGGCGTTCATTGGCTAAGAGGAGTAGTACTCTACGGGTTTTAAGAGCCTCGGGAATTGCGGAATGGAATATGGGTGCTCCAAGTAAATGAAAAGAATTGGGGTTAAGCTGTCTAAGTCCAGGGAGTAAAGTTGCGAAAAATGGAAAAAGGTAAGAGGATTGAGCACTACATGGAAAAAACTCACACTTAGATGTGTTTACTTCCAGCCCTAACTTTCTCAGGCGAGGCAGCAAGAAAAGTAGGTCTTGCTCGACTTCCTCTGGTCTACCGCCAATGGTACCATCGTCTAGATACCAGATGTTAAGGGGCGACTTTAGTTCCTTAATAACTGTTTGTAAAGCAAGACTAAAAGTCAAGGGACCTAGAGGATCGCCCTGTTGAGCACCTACTTGAGAAAGAATAAGGTCAGATCCATAAAAGAGGTTAGAAGGTCTGTGATATGCCTGATAAAGAAACGGATAAAGTGTGGGGATGTGATCACTAACTTCTTTTAACAAAGTATCCCTTTCCAAAGAATTGAATGCGTTTTTAAGATCTAGTTTAACAATAACGCTACTTACATTATTTGGGTCCAATGAAAAAGCGCGAACGGCATGTATAGCCGCTTCGCAACCCAAAGGAGTTCCGAACCCCAGCTGATGTGGTTGGAGATAGGAAGCCATTTCCCCTCTAACAGCACGGCACCCGAGCTTGGCCACGAGACGACGCAAAGTGCTCCCCACGGCTATTGGCCTCACTCCTCCTTCTTTCTTCCTTAAAGCGCACAGAGAAGCCCCGTACAAATAGGGACACACCTGGGGATTTAATTTTCCGCTAAGAAGAAAATTGCAAAATCTAGTCAAAGCCTCCATTAACCTCACCCCATTGTCTCCCGCCGTATTAGAAGTTAATTCTTTCAAGTGATCAGGACGGATTCCATCTAAACCTGCTGCTGACCCACTATGAAAAGAACCAATTGCTAGAGCCACGTCCTCTAATTTTACTGACAAGGAAGGGCAGTTTTGAACGGGTTCCACCGGTAAACAAAGGGGATGGGAAGGGCTTGGGTGCTTTGACTGCAAAGCTGTCAAAGTGTCCGGGCCAGGAGGAGCGATTGTGTCTTCACTCATAAGGAGCCGGACAGCTCCTCTCAAATCACCCGCATAGGCCTTGGCCTCAATCCTACTAGAAAGAGTATTAGACCGAGAGGACGCTACATAATCATCTGATGATAAGTAAGAGAAAGCATTAATGTTTTCTTTGACTTTCGCAGTGAGGGATCCAGTTCCGGCATTGCTAGGAGCTCTCAAGGCCCTGTACGAAAAAGATAGAAGAGCGTACCATTCGTCCAACCCATTGGTAGATATGCATTTACCTATGATGTCGCACAACTTACCCGCTGCAATACTTCTTGCTCCTTTCGGTATATGATGGAGTACTCGCACTGAATCTTTAAATGATGCGATTTGGTCTAAGTTATAATTATTGGTCTGTGAATCCGGTATTGGTTGTGTGACATTAATGTGAAAAGCGGTGCTGCTGGTGGGCTGCGAAAGTGGAGGGCGAACAATATCATTGTGTTTTCGCGTAATGTGTATCTTAAGGCCTCGCGATGTAAACACTCGGGATGAATCAGGGCAATATGGGCACGTCGAGTCAGACAAAGAACTCATAGCTTAAATATGTAAGGAAGTAAAAAAATATATATATACAAAAGATACTTAAAAATAAAAAGACTGTCCTCGCACGGTCCTCAGAACAAAAGGGCACTAATATAAGAAGGCTTGGTGGTATCAGCCTATCAGGCATGTATCAGGATTGTATAAAATATCAGGAAATAGTGATAACTGTCAAAATATTTAGGTTATGTTATGACTATTTTCAGCAACTTCGATTATTTTTTCTGCGCAACAATTTGGAAATTTTAAAGAATGAACGATTTATGTATTTTTTTTAACCTGTGGTATGTCTAAGCACTGATCACTTGATCAGTGCCCCTTATAACGTACTTTGGCGTTTCAATTTCAAGGTCATTATTTGAACAAAGCGGATTTGACAGAAACATTCCAAGGGTTGAATACTCAGCAAAAATAGTACATTGTGCATCTAGGGCGGTAAGAAGGGCATTACTTACGACGGTCTATTGAAGCCCGACGCCGTAGGCGGAGGGCTTTAAATGACCCGAGTTAGTAATCCCCTTACTGCCCGTGGTACACACAATGTTTTTCATCACATTTGCGAGGAAATAAATAAACTCTATACAGGTAAAGAAACAATAATGATAAGCGGTAGTGTAGTTGCACAGTCCACAGTACTCCGGAGTGACTACGTGCTGCGAGCGCGTGCGGGGCAGGTCCTCCGCGAGCTCCGGGCGGGCGGTAAAGTAGTATGAGAATCCTTTAAAACCATGGGAATAATACAGCTCTTTAAGTGTAAGTAGGCTTGCATATAATATCACCATTTACGAGCAGGTGTGATGAAAAATTTTTTTTTCCAAGTTACAAGATGGCAATATTTTTGCCATTGTCGGTCACTTATATCCATAAAGTACCTACCCATTTACATACCTACTGTGGCTGAAAGTTTGTAGGAAAGTTTACATTTCTTTGAAAGCTAGTTATTCCAATGTTTAATTATTATTAATCATTTATTTACAGACAACATATGGTCCAGACATTTCATTAAAATAAAATTAATAACAATAACAATAATTCAATTACAATTAGAAATAAATTAAAATCCAATACTTATCAAATTAAACAATTAAAAATTAAAATTTAAAATACGTAGTTAAAAAATTAAAATAAATTACACTTCAGAAATGTCAAAATTATTACATTTATTTACTAAGTATTAGGCCGTACGTGTAGACTGATGCAGTGATTCACATACGGGCAGTCCAGCCGGTCCGCAATCATGGCCAGGACGCTGTTGCTGCTGGCGCGCACTCTGCAGAGCAAGGACGCGCACCGCTTGCGCAGAGTGGCATAGAAGCAATCGGTGCGCGCCTCCGCAAACATGCTTGACGCACTACAGTGGCGCGGCAACCGCAACAGTACCCTGAACGCGTTATTATATTGGACGCGCAGGGCGCTGAACGACTTTTGAGTAAAATGAGCCCACATACTGCAGGTGTAAAAAGACGTACAGTAAGCCTTGAAAAGGGTTATTTTCACCGAAGTTGAACAACGGGCAAATCTGTGGGCGATCATGTTTGCTCGCGACGCCAACGACCTGCGCTCCCGCTCCATGTCCGCGTTATCTTTCAAGTCCTCGGTTAAAACATGCCCAAGGTACTTGAACTGATAGACCCTACTGAGAGGGACTCCGTTTAGAGCAAGTGGAGGTACATGTTGTGGCCCTGCACCGGCACAGAACACCATTGTCTCGCTTTTTGAGGCATTGTATAGTAATCCATGCTGGGAAGCATACTTCTCGCAGATGCCCAAAAGTGTTCTGAGACCACAAACCGATGCGCTCAGCAGCACCATATCGTCTGCATAAGATAGATTGTTTACGCATATATCATCGATATGGCATCCGACATGGCGCTTGCTGAGAGGCCTGAGAGCATCGATCAGGTCATTCACATACAGGTTGAAAAGCAAGGGTGAGGTTAACCCCCCCTACCTCACCCCGCATTCCAACCTGTATGTGTCTGATAGACAGTTTGACCACCTAACATTGTTGTTTAAAAGTATTAATTTGACGATTGAAATATAAGAATTCTAATTATCAAGATAGCCACGTCCAACAAATTTTTTTCAAGATATTTTTGATCAAATGTAGATATTATCAAAATGTATAAGATCTGGCAAAAGAATTAACATTTTATAAGAGATTAAGGCGAGCCCATTAAAGAGAACTTTAATGGGCTCGCCTTTTTTTAAAGATTTGTACGGGTATATTCTTCAATGCGAACTAAAACTTATATAAAAATACTCGTTGAGAAAAAAAAAAAACTGGGTTGTATGACGGCAAATATCTTGCCGTTACCCACTAAAGGGTCAACATCCCTGACACGTTGGTTAACTGTTTTAACTACTAACAGGGTGAAACAATAAAAATATCGTGGTTCGTGGGTGATTCATCGTTTAAGAGCGTAAGAGGTATTAAGTTTTGATTATGGAATATTAAGAGAAACTGGACTCGCACACCGAGGCTCCCGCACTTTTAGTTGTCGCCTTCATCCATAAACATAATGCAACAAAATACATTCGGTCTCTTGTTTGCATTGCAAGGCATAAGAGTTAGTAGATGTAGTAGATTTTTTTAAAAGTTATAGGTATTTTTTTCATACCGAAAAAAAGGGACGCAAATAATAAAAAAAAAATCTACTGCAGACTATAGGTATTTACATTTTTTTTTCTAGTAACGTAGGTCAAGATGGTAGGTGTAGGCTTAGAATAATAACAACACTAGAAGGTACCTACACCTACACCTACATTTCAATCGAGAATTTTCTTAATTTCCAAACATTTCCCTATAGCTATTTCCTTCGATTATTATAATAGGGAAAGAGATGGAGACAGCCTGTTTTGGGCTTCACTTTTAAACGCTTTGGCTTTATGGAACTAGGTCTCGGGTAATTCTGTGGGTGTAGGTAAGTACCTGTTTCCGGATGTATGTGTATTGTATTATCGGTACTTTTAGAACCTAAAAGTGCCCACCAAATATGTGTAAGAGTGTACACTATATATTAATTGTTGACCCCAACATTTAATAAAGCGATTGACTAGGAACACAAGTACCTACACTGTACTGTGTCTAGACTGTATAGGTAGTTTGTAGGTATACCTGGTGTTATTTGTATAAATGAGCGGCGGGGTACGTCGGTGTGCGATTAATGAGTGTGCGCTCGCCGCACGTGCATGTGCGCGCTGGTGGTTCATGCTCGCCCGCGCCTGCGCCCGGGCACACTGTCCGCTGTCGCACGCCGCAGCAGCAGCCGCCCGAACAACTGCCACCGCTAAATTACTTGTTTGTTTTTTGCCAGTAATTATCCTTACTTACTTACAGAATCTTAGTTTTTTCATTCTGTACCTACTAAAACTAGTAACATAAAAAAGCGTGTTAAAAAAACAATAATAAGGATAATACGGAGCGAGGGTGTTCTACCGCAGTAAGCAAGGGCGTTTTCTCTCCTTGGATCGACGTCTCGACTACTTAATTTTAAGGTGAAGCGGGACACGAGGCGGATGACGCCTGTACCAGACGAAGTAGGCGGTGTCGGGCGACCGCCCTCCGCGGGCCCCGGGCGAACGCTGTAGAAAACGCATGGGCGCGGGGCGCCGTGGCACGGACCCAGTAACAAATATACTTCACGAACTGCTATTGCTTTTAGTGATTAGAACACGGTTGACTAATGTCGATAAGATATGTTATAAAATCAAAGAATCATTATATTTACCGGACTTGAAGCACAAAATCGTTTGAAATTTGTACCAAAAAGCAGTAACTGGCGTCTATCCGATACGTTATCTTTTACAGGCTAAACCAATATTGGTGCACATCAGACTAATCAAATTATGCAGCTCTGATTAACTACTTTTAATTAATGAGATAAAACACAGTTTTGTTTTCATATTTAAATGACAAATTTGACACTAATTTATGCAAAAAAAAGCTATATATAGGTCAAGGTAAACAAGAATAACGTAATTAATTCAATCACTCCCACTTTTATCGGATCTTCATAGGTTTCAGGCGAGTCGGGTAGTAGGTATGATAAATTTTAACATTTATTTTATAACTGTCAATGTATTAGCGATGACGCAAGCTAGTGTCAGCCGCGTGAAGTACTGTGTTTGGAACAGTTTGAGCCACGTTTAAGCGAAGTCTGAAAATCATGTCTCAGACTTAAAAGAACCCGGGTTAGTTGTTGAAGTGGATCTGCACAAGCATATTTTTATACTTCAGTTTTGCAGGTTGTAGGCTATTTAGGAAACTTTTTCATATGAATATAACCAATCGTACTAAATCATATGCGCGTATACAAAAATTACGAATATGTTTTCGATTTTTCATTGTGTATGGAAATCTAAAAATACAAAAATAAGACATTAATCACGTTAATTCTGATTAATTATATCAACTTTGCGCAAATAACTCAATGTAATCGCCTAAATGATACAATTATAACCACTAAAATATTTAGCAAATCCGTCATAAACCTGCAAAAACGTTTTTATCCATCAGAAACGATACCATTTTCGTTACCGATTTGTTTGTATATTTCTTTCAATACCTATATGTACTTAAGTGCTTTTCTTTCTTCCTCGATTACTTGCACTTTTCACTAGTTAATTGGTCGCGTTTGCTGTTTTTCGCTCGTTTATTCTCATTTGTTTATTGTCAGTTCGGATCATATAGATTATCAATCCAAATTCGCCCATTGAAAAGCGCACAAAATTCTTGTTTTCTGCGGTCAGTTAAATCTTGGTGCCTACATTTTTCATATTTGTAGTCTGTTTTCATCAGACAAGTTAAACCTTAGCCAAGCATTACCTTTACTTAAATACATGTACTCGTATAGTTTTATGTAACTTTATTATAGAATGTTTTTCGGCCTCCCGTTTTTATAATACCGATATACTATGGCGCATTTTCGCAACAGGCATCAGAGAGATAAATAACAAACACAATGTGAACTCAATATTTATTAAATAAAAATAACTTAATATACGACGAACACGATTAATACTAGCAATAGTATAGGATTTCCTTCGCAACAGAACATAATAAAAATGCTCTGTTTGCGAAGGAAAAGCAAATAACTTTATAAAAAGAAGGAAAAGCAAATAACTATAAAAATTAGGAAAAGCAAATAACTTTATAAAAAACACATTTAAAAGAATAATTATAACAAATAAATGTTTGGGCATAATCTCACACACATTCGACTTAGTCCCGATATACGATGGCGATACGGTGACGATATACAATAACAATATAGATAAATAAATACATACATATATACATAGAAGACGTCCATAACTCAGGAACAAAAATGTTCGTGATAAACACACAATTAAATTTCCAGGATCGGAACTCGGAATCTCCAGCTTCGTACTCGTAAGCAGCCTAAGCAGGGTCACTACCGACTAGGCTAGAGAGGCCGTATTTGAATAAAATTATGTATTGTGTCAATTGCTACACGCATATCAATAAATAGTAGAAACAGACAGGCACCATCTAATCTTCCTACGCTTAGTGTGCTCTCTGTCGCACAAGTGTTTCAACAGTGTTTCAATAGCGCAACAGGCAGCGTCTTGTTCCCACGGTTTTATGTTGCCCGTGCGCAAGTGATACATCTGTACCAGCCGATTTCTTAGGATACAGTATAACTGTATCTAAATTTTTTTAACCTAGGCTTTGATGCAATGTATTAATGTAAAAATTTGTCTCCCTCTAATTGCCTCACGTAAATATTGAACGACCCGTTTGAGCTTCACACGTACTTAGTTCAATGTAGGTAAAAGTTAGTTCCTGCACCAGTTTTAGCTGGGCGAACCCCGGGCTCCTTTAGATTATTGCTTTTGGTTGGCTTGTTACAACATAGAATCCAGTTCGGTTTACAATCTCCATTTACATTGCTTTAATATTTATATAAAAAACAAAATGTCCTGTTAGAATCTCGATACAAGTTAATCGATACGCGCGCCTCACTACTTCTACCGCGCTCGCTCTCTCCTCGGGCCCCGAGCAGAACCACGCCCAGCGCGCGCATTCTCAAACAAAATCCGCACGAAATGGATGCACAGAGAATCGACTCGGCGGCGTTCGTTTAGTCACACACGCAAAGTACCACATCAGTTAGCCAGGCAGCTCAGGCCTCAGTTTAGAAGTGATCTTGATAGCCGGCACACCGTACCTTAGACACGGCGGCGCACACGTGCTACTCGCGTCCATCCCTTCTCCTCCGAATCGCGTACCGAGCGAGTCCGCCGCTCGCTCGGCAAAGCGACGCCGCTGTCCGCCGATCACTCCGCCGTCACCGGTCGCATTCCGCGTCGTACCGTGCTTACTTCGGACGATACGTATTATGTAATACAAAAATAAACAGATACGTTGAATACCAAGCAACCACGTGTATGTACACACCGGCCGGCATACCACCGGAAGTATCCTCGCGACGCTCACCATTATCGCGCTCTGGATTCGCGGCCGAGGCGTCTTGCCGGTAACCGGGACTAGCGGTGTTCCCACTTTGCTCCGGATTCCACAATAACCCAGGATTTTATGGAGGACGTGATCATATTGACAGTGTTTTCGTAGAAATTCCAAAATCATTCTACTTATTCAGTATTTTATCCAAGTAATTGTGTCTTGAATATTAGTGAAATGTCGAATTCCGTGGAGCAGCAGTTTAGCGAGCTTAATTTATCACAAGAAGATCATGATCAAATATTTGAACAAGACGATTCTCAAGACCTGAGGTTAGTATATTAATTATGATTATTATTTTTACTATCGCTATTTTCCATTAATATAATTCTAAATTTTAAGTAGGCGAAGGACTTTAAAAAATTAGTCCTTGTAAGAAGTGGCTTCATGAGAATCGAAATTGTAAGAGAAACTGCTATTGGTTCTTGTATTTTCCTGTATTTATGGTTTAAGATATTTATTTCTCATAAGATTTTACAAAATCACTTACTGAGAAACAATATTATATTAACTTAAATCTAGGTAAGAGAGGGTACCACGCAAAGTGGCCGAACACGATGATTTTAGAAAAATGGGTAAACACACAAAACATGGTAGTCGTTAGCAACTATACCGAAATGCAACATTTGCAATGAATGCACGGCAAGGGCCAGTTAAACCAGAATACAATCAGTTATAAGTATACGGCCATATATTTAACTGTAGGTACCTGCTTAATTAAAAATTTAAATAATTTACACATTTGAAGAGGAGCCATGGAAGATTGTGTTAGTGGTATTTATTCGTATTTATTATATATTAAATATTAATGTACCTACACAAAATTACTTGTTGAATGAGGTATTCTTTTGTATTTATTTACTTTATTTTATTTTCATTATGTACTATTATATTTTTACCCAGTATATATTACATTTTAAATATTTTTTTAAATTTTTTTTTATATTTATATTTTACATTTTTTCCTTATATTTCACTTAGTTACTTTGACAAAAAAGAATATATATGTATTTAGAGAGCTGATGTATATTTTATAATGATTTACGTAGTTAATGAGCTAGTATTTGTTTATAACATATTGTTTTAAAGTTTTTTTAAATAATAATAACGATTTTATATCTTTGACCTCATTTGGTAATCTATTATACATCTGGGCTCCTTCAAACACTATATTCTTCTTGCCGTATAGTGTTCGAGGGGGGCGAAGTCAAGTAATACTTGTGATCTTTTAGAAAACGTTATTTGACTGCGTATGTCTTTATTTATTATTTTTCTTATCAAGACGCATGTAGTATAGACATTTGTTTGTGCTATATTAAGTAGTTTTGTTTCTTTATTTAACGGCCTCCTAGCCTAGTTGGTAGTGACCCTGCCTACGAAGCAGGAGGTCCCGGGTTCGAATCCTGGTCAGGGCATTTATTTGTGTGTTTATCACGAATATTTGTTCCTGAGTTATGGATGTTTTCTATGTATTTAAGTATTTATATGTATCTATCTATTATATATATCGTCGCCTAGTACCCACAACACAAGCCTTATTGAGCTTACCGTGGGACTAGGTCTATTTGTGTAAGATTGTCCCACGAATATTTATTTATTTTATTTATTTTTTTATTTATACACATTTTAATTACATAACCTACTTATTTTCAGACATAATATTTTTATTTATTTTGCTCTGATATAAATGAAAGCAAGCAACTGTTTTTTATTGCCGTCTCTAAGCTAAGGGCCAGTTACACCATCAAACTTAACCAATTAATTCGGAGTTATTTGGTTATTTGTTATTTCGTACGGAAGTTGAACCCCGGGTTAAACAAAGCTAATCTGATATTTCAAATAAAATAAATAGATTTTATCTACCTAATTATTCTTATAGGTAGGAAAATTATTTGTTAGTCGCTTCAATTTTATTATCACTGAACAAATGTTCAAATACCTAACTGTAACAGCTATCTACACCTATATTTGTAACAACCTGTTGCAAATATTATGCTCTACATCATCAATAATTTTGTAAGTAATATTTGGTACTAGATTCAATGGAATTAATGGAATGCTGGTAAAAAAACCGGCCAAAACCGGCTCATGCTGCCATGCCCACATGCAGTATAGGGGTCCGTAGCTATCGTAGTATTCACTTTAGCGGTATATTCTCCACATTACGGCCATATACTAACAACGAATCACTAAAATGAACTGTTTTTAGGGTTCCGTAGCCAAAATGGCAAAAACGCACTCTATTTTGTTATCCAATCCGTCTGACCGTGCTTCCGTATGTCAAAGTGGTTTTAGTCAATCAGTAACTATAAAACAATATGTTCATGACATGATATTACTGTTACGAATTGCGAACTAAATAATATGACAAAAAAACTTTCGACAAATCTAAATATATAAACGAAGAAGCTGACTGACTGACTGACTGACTGACATATCAACGCACAGCCCAAACGGCTGGTCCTAAAGTCTATAGACTTCAAATTTGGCACGTATATATTATATATAAACGTGTTTCAGGTTTTTTGGGAATTCATCCCCTAAAAGGGGGAAAAGGGGTGAAAAAGTATAAAAAATAACATGGGTATCGTTTTTATGGTTTATCGGGTCGCTGATTACGAAAACAACGTAGATTTTAAAATCCAACGTGGCGATTGTGAAATACCATCTCCCTTATTGGGAAGCGATGGGGTCGAAATCTAAAAATATCACTACGGGTGTTGTTATATGTTTATTTCTGGTGCTAGAGATTGCAAATTTAGACTTTTTGAGAAATCAACCCCCGAAAGGGGGAAATGGGGTAATATAGTAAAAAAACAACATTGGTATCGTTTTTCTGGTTTATTGGGTGGCTGATTTCGAAAACAATAACAATTTCAATATCCAACGAGGCGGACGTGAGCTACCATCTTCCCTGATGGGGTGCGATGGGGTTGAAATCTCAAAATATCAATATGGGTGTCGTTTTTATGTTTATTTCTGGTTCTAGAGATTCCAAATTTGGTACGTAGGTTTCTTATGAGGTGAATGGGTGCACAAAGATAGGATTAAAATGATGGTTCAAAGTTTGTAAAGAGGAAACAAGAATAGTTACGACTATTTTATTTGATATGGGTGTCGTTATCGGGTCGCTGATTTCGAAAACAACAACCAGCAGCGATTTTCAAATCCAACTTAGCGGACGTGAAATAAATAAAAAAACCTCCTTTTTTGTATGACGGTTGAAAATTACGTTTAGTACGCGGGCGAAGCCGCGGGTTAAAGCTAGTATGAAATATTTTCAGAAATAATCGCTCTGAAAGTCTAAATTGTGTCCCCTTAACTTAATTGGGGCCCTCTTAACTTTTGAACTGGAGGTCCAAAAAATGTGAAAACATTCAGGATAATAAGGTACATAAGGACGAGACTTACCAAAAAAAATTTTTTTAATTTTTTTTTGCACTATATTTTTTTATTTAGTTCATCGTAAATTGATGAAAATCGTAGTCGTGAAAAGAAGGTCGTAGTTTTGTATCTCGAGTAAGTAGAGCGGTTCCCGAAAAGGCGCTGTTGTGAATAAATGTGTGATGTGTCAACACAGTTGTTTCCAACAGTTAAAGATTGGAGGTCATTGGCACCAGAGCCCCTTAGTTAAATTAAGTTTAATCACTACTAAAGTCGTAAGGCGTCTTCAAATCATATCCTACTAATGAATTTATTACTAGGTATTTTTGATGAACACAACGCATTATCTAAAAATATGGATGTCTCCACCATGAGTTGCTATCGATTTCGACACGTTATCTACAGTTGAATCCTAATTCCACCCGCAAGTGCCAGCAAGATGCACTGACAATGCATCTTGCTCGCACGGTGCGTTGACGTAGCGCTAGCGACTATCGTAATGTCTTCATTCAGTAAAATGTTCATTTACAATATTCAAGTTTCAAGTTTATTTATTTGGCCAAGTAACAAAAGAACGTTACATCTAGCAAGTCAATAGGTACAGTCTTATAAACTACTACTAATACTAACATGCACTATAGCTACAAAAATAAAATCATTTGAAAGAAATACATTCATGTCGTTTCATTTGTTCTTTAAATTCGTTTATGGAGTAAAATGGATTGCTTAGAAAGAAGCGCTTAAGTTTACTTTTAAATTCTAAAAATGGTAAACTGGTTAAATTGGATGGCAATAGATTGTTTAATGTTATTTTGAGTGGAAGACCTTGCTTAAATGTTTTGACTAGTTTTGTTGCAGGAACACATACTTTACATTTATTACGTGTGTTATACGAGTGAATGTCTTTTTTTGTTTTTAAACTGTTTCTTTCGCTGTGTATTTCCAGAAGACTATTAAATATAAATAGAGAAATTCAAGATACTTTTCCTCCATGTGACATAGCCGATGCGATAAATTTTGTCATTACCACATTTCCCTACGTTTCGAGCCCTTTACAGCGCTTGTTATCACACCGCCATTTTAAAGTGTTTCATTTGAATGAGTTTTACAATTAGGTACCTAAGTACTTTGTCATTATAATATGGAGCCCCGGTGGTGCCAAACCAAAAGCATAAAGTAGGGACTGGCTATCTCACAGTCGGTTAAGTAAATTTAAATTGTCGGTTTTGCTAATTTGAATATGTTTGTGGAGCGGATTATTTTCTAAGATCGTCTTGAAGATCCCCCCTTCAGTCGAGCGGATTATTCTCCAAATTGCACATGTAAAATGCTTTCATTAAAATATATTTTAGAAACCTCTCATGACTTGCATATGAAGCCATTTTCCGGTTCTAAAATAGATATTTCAGAAATTTGGCAACATTGCAACATTTGCAACTTTTATCTACATCTGTAGATGACATCTGCCAATTACAACTGTAGAATAAGGGCATAATCCAAAACGATGATACAAGTTAAAATTGGAATGAGAGGTTTAGATTGGCGCTGGCTCTGCAAGCTGGGCGCGGTGATGATTGTGCAGCGCGGCGGCTGGCGCTGCACCTGTCGGCAGGTGGCCCGCCGCGCACGTGCCGCCGCGCCGACCAATTTCTCTTTGTTTCTTTCTTTTTAATATTATACACTGAATTCTGCAAATTAGACACATGATTATTTTATGTGTAACAAGGACCAACACCCAAAAAACAAGATGGCCGCGAAAGTAAGGATATTCGTCCTTTTCTGTTAGTTTAACATGATGATTAATGTTTTAGATAATATTTTAATATGGTTTCATTTAGTAAATTCTCTTGGTTTATTGAGTAATCCATACTCATAAGGAAATATATGATAAATATGATAAAATTATACTAGGTAATGTGTCGCTTAACTTCAAACTCGGGTAAATCCATTCTACCCTCTCAGCAAATATCTACCTTATTACCTTTTCATAATACCAAAATCGCATAATCTGCCAGATGGATTTACCCGAGTTTGAAGTTAGCTGCTACTCATATATAAACGAAAGGAATGGTTTTTTTGACAACTAACTATAAACGACAACTTAATCTATCTGATTAAGCACGTATAAAGATAATATCACTGGGAGAATAGATATTAAAATTTTCCTTAATTTTTCGGGCGAAGGGAGAGGAAATGACGTAGACGCAATCCCACGCAGACGGAAGTGCCGGTACCTATATCTTACGAGTATGTATAAAAGGAAATTGTAGAATAGGTGTTTTTGTTCCGTGTATAATTATACTCTTCCGGGTGAAGAGCGTTACCCTGTTAGGTATGATGCCCGTCGGTCGGGCAGGAGGGGTTGTTTTAATCAGTCGTGATTTCCTTGCGACCGAGGACTGCTCAATAGCAGCGAATAGGCTTGCAGTTCAGCTTGGGCGATATGGCTGACACGAGAGGTGACGAATAGTGAATTTCCGACCCCGAAGTACGTACGTACCGGTATAGGGCTATTCGGCGTGCGTGAGGCGTGACGTAACTAGGCCACCATCGAAAATTTGTATCTTCCTCTCTGTCACACTTGCATATTGCAGCGATAAAGAGGTTATTCCATCAATGCCAATATTCGATGTTCGTGGTAGGCCCTCAGTGCTTGAGCGGCAGCATTTACGTTCGTGACGTAATAGAAGATTAACTACTAAGTTTTGCTTTTAGTGGCCCCGTCTTGCGTACACCGGTGTTCAACAAATGTCTAAAAAAGCCGGAATTGCAGTTTATCTTTTTATGCCGCGAATTGCATATTGTCATTAACATATTTGCAAAATCCAGAAAGTAAGCTGACGTTGCAACAGGATGATAGGCGTGCGGGAAAGTCTCGGAAAATCGGATTATTAACACAGATGTGAAATAAAAAGGGAGCGGATAGACTCCCAACATTCGGATGTAAATACGAACCCTAATTCCTGTAAGAAAACCCACGAGCCGCACGAGATATCTAGATAAAATACATAATATTGAACATTAAATCTTAAGTAATGAAAAATAATAAGCAGCGATGTGCGGCTTTATCTTTAACACGCGCGTGATAATTTTGTGGAATGTTTATCCACGTATCAACTAACCAGTTCTTTACAATCTCCACCCGATCCACCTGGTGTTCAGCTGCCAATAGCGCTTGCACCGCTGAAATAAATTCCCAGCCCCAATGTCATGGAACCACTAAAGCTTTAGTTTATGCCCGGCACGGCATTTGATGTAATTTTTCGTACTTCCAATACCGCTAATGTTGTGCTGTGATCGATGTGGCTTTCGAACTTTTCCTTTTTCATGTTTCTGTCAGTCCGCGCACAATGCGAGGTTCTCTGGATCTTCACAGGATGTGGAAACCGTGGTAGCGAGAGGGTGTAACTTCCAGGTACTTGCGTCATTTTATATAAAAAAAAGTATTTTTTGACTAATTTACACCCAAATCTAAGTAGAGGCTTTCAGCTTAAGGTATTTAGCAGGGCCATATTTTTCTGTAATATAGCAGGCAATATTATGTAAGTCTTCATGCAAAAAGCGTAAAAAAGCGTTAGTTGCCGGCAATATCTGGGCCACCTAGGAATCCCTTAAGGCACATATATCCATGACTTTATAGTTAATGAGCAAAATTACTGTAACCTACGGACAGATGGAAATGACAATTATTAACTTCAGAACCCCAAAGAAGGTATTGAAATTCGTTAATAAAATAATAATAGAAATTCGTAATGCAAAAAGAACTAATATCACACATAAAACAACGTACCCATAACAACTTCTTATTTAATATTGTCTTCTGTTTCCGCGATTGTTGTTCATTGAAATTAAACGCGTGTATTTAAATTAAATATAAAGTTAATTTAAATAGAGAGGATGGCTTTTCGGTACCACCAGCTTGGGATCCGGTATTACATCTCATCAAGGATCAAGCACGACACAAGACTGGAAGACCTTAGTGTGGACTTTATTTGATAAGATTGAAAACGGATAAAACATGCAAAATGGGGTAGTTTTCTTGTGGCGTGATGAATTATGAAAAAATGTTGAGGTCGAGTTACGAGTAAGTATCAGTTTCGTGTAAATTGAGTCGTTTTGTTTAATTTATAACTACAAGTTTACAAACAAAAAAAAAAGCAATCTTTTAAATATTTAAAAGAAGAAGTTGACCGACTGCCTGAATGAGCACTGCCTTTGCCCAGCAGTGGGACAGTATAGACTCACAATTAGTCGCAATAATACATAATACAATAATAATTATTGTTTAATATTATTATTATTTAAGCTATAGGCTTCGGACCCACGCACGCCTTTCAAAAGTCCGAAATTATGTAAGACACATAAAAATAATTATATAAATATTTAAATATATAAAAGAAGAAACTGTCTGACTGATTGACTGATTGACTGACTGACTGACTGACTGACTGACTGATTGACATATCAACGCACTGCCCAAACCGCTGTTCCTAGATATTCCAAATTTGGCATGTAGGTTCCTTATATAGTCTAGAGGTGCACTAAAAATGATTTTTCAATATTGAGTGAATTGGGGGTCCAAAGTTTGTATGGGAAAACAAGATTAGTTGGCCTATTCTATTTGAAACTTTACAGGAGTATTTGTAAAGATAAATGAGTTAACACGTATTTCAGGTTTTTTGAGAATTCGACCCTAAAAGGGGGAAAAGGGGTGAAAAGTCTTAGAAACAACATGGGTATAGTTTTTATGGTTTAACGGGTCACCGATTATGAAAACAACGACGGTTTTAATATCCAACGTGGCGGACGTGAAATAACACCTCCTCTGTTGGGGTGCCACAGGGTTAAAATGTAAAATATTAATTTGGGTTTCGTTTTTATGTTCTTACTGGTTCTCGTCAATTTGACACGTAGGTTCATTATGAGGTGCACGGTTGAATAAAATTACGTTGTGTACGCGGGTGAAGCCGCGGGCAAAAGCTACGGGTAGTTATACATAAGAATTCGATGTATTAGATTTTTTTAAAGGGTACTTTATTTGTTTGATACAAACTCCCCCTTTTTACCTCTACCGGCTCTACCGCACCTAAAATGATCTAAGGGTTTTTAACGACTCACTATGCAAACAGGATCTCATGAAATCTCATCATCATCAAAAGCTGTTAATATCATAGGCGTAATTTGTGAGAAGTTGTTTTCAATTAAGTAAGGCTGTCTGTGGTCGACAGTAAGCTTACTATTTATTTATTTTTGCTACATTTTTGAAGTAAATATGTATAATAATGTGTATGCTTTTTGCAATACAAAATAAGAGGGCTTATAAAATAATTATTTTAGGCCTTTAAATAAAAAATGTAGCGGCTATTATTCCAAATTAAAGTAGATACATCGAATTCTTATATTTCATTATATTCTTTTTTGTATGTAATGGTAAAGGTTAAATATCAGATATGAATTAAGCATCCTCAATTTACACGAAAATGGTACCAAATCCGACCACGCTCTCCCCCCAAAAGCCAAAACATAAAAGTTTCTAGTTCCTAAATCAATCTTAAGTCATAATCATAAGGAACCATTATGCAAAAGGAATTTCCTTCTTAATCGTTTTCAGTGTAATGTAGTGTACACTCTCTACTATACCTACATGTACCAGCTATCACAACCTACATACATCTCATATTCTTCCAGGCTTATGTGTTATATGTGATGTTCTGTAGATTTTGGCTTTCTACAAATTGGTAGTCAACTGAATTAACTACATACTTAAACAGGCTAAGAAAGCGCATGTCCAATAAACAAAAATAGTCGTGTGAATGACCACTAGACTGCAATTGGGTGCATCGGTTTGTGTCTGGAAGATTCACCCTTATTTTATGATTTGTGTGATTTCGTTTCGAGTAGTTAATGTTGTATGGGTATGCGATTGTGACAAAACATTGATACTATTGATAGTGCACCGAGTAAGTAGGTAATGCGGAATGGAGTGAATGGTTAGTTATTTTTTATCAGTGAATGCGGGTGGGTGGCGGGTAGCGGGCGGCCGTAGCATTTACAAGCCGGCCCGGTCTGAACAAGGCGTTCTGCCCGCTCCGCACCGCACCACTCAGTCACACGGCAACATTCGCACTCGCGCCACAGGTTTCCTGCGAATCTACTTAATCCATCACTGACGCCGACTACATTTAATGTACTTTCCAACTGCACTCGTCCGTGATTCTTGTTGTTGTTTGCTCTCATGCAAATTAGCTTTATTCCATATACGCTAATTACTTCGGACTGTCGTATTAGTGATATACCTGCTTAGAATTAGTTCTTGTGCATCCACTTCGAGCGCGTGCTGTTTCACAACCGGCTAATGGCTTTCAGAATGGCGAGAAACCGCAGGTATGGGTAGGCTATTGCAATTTCTCTGGTAGATAACGATCGTCTGTTTAGACGCATTGCACTCGAATGTGGAAGTGTATACCTGTATGCATAGTGTATAATTGTGAGAGGCTAATTAAATGCACATGAGCACGTGGTTCGTAATGCTCGTATTGGTAAAGTAAGATGGCGGCGGCGCGGCGCCGCCTGCAGGCGCGCGGCACTCGCTTCCTTCGTGATTCATTCGCAGCACAGAAACCGGCCGACCGGCTATTGATAAAACAGTGGTTTTACATAGCTCGCACGCAAAACCCACAACTATCAGTATACTTCAATACAACATCACCGTGATTGCTATCCATGTTTCATATCAACCCATATAGTGCTTAGTTGCAGTTGTTAATTCAGTTTCGTTTCTCAGTTTAGGCTTAAATCCCATTGCTGTGGATGAAAGGGCAAATGCAAATGCAAATGCAAGGGCGAAAAAGAGGAAATTTCCTCTTTGCACATTGTACGACGTTTTATAGCACTTAATGACCCTTTAAATATTCGACGCAGGCACGTACATTACTCATTATCGCCCAAGGGCCGTAAAGTAGCACCATGTGTACTGTAATAGTTGATTACATACCTAGGCCGTTAAAATGGGAAATGTCTCGGATGACATGTAATTGGCGGCCGAGGTCGACTAACATGTTATCCGAGGCTTTCCCATTTACCGGCCGAGGTTTGTATATTATTTTTCTGTTCGACGGAACCGGCAGGCGGCAATTTAGTTTTGCGTAAAGTGGCGTTTGCCGGCCGGAGAGCAGAATAGTACATTACATACCAAGGCCGTTTAAGTGGGAAATGCCTCGGATGCCATGTAATTGTCGGCCGAGGCGAAGCCGAGGTCGACTAACATGTGATCCGAGGCTTTCCCATTTACCGGCCGAGGTTTGTATACTATTTTTCAGCCCGACGGAGCCGGCAGGCGGCAATTTAGTTTTGCGTAAAGTGGCGCTTACCGGCCGGAGGACTGAAAAATACTATTACGTACCTATTATGAAGAAAATAAAACTGCGGATACAATTTCTGATATCCACTGTCAATGCTTTTTACTCTGTTCGCCAAAACATCCCCGTTTTGGCGAACGACATCATCCCAAGAAATGGACGATTCTCCAATTGCAAAGGTTCAATTTCGCCCTATCGTCAACTGGCAATTTGTTACCTACCCTTTTTAATCCGGCACAGCAACATCACCTTCATTCTGTTGTATAGCTTAATTACATTATTTTTCGCAAATCTGATACTTTCAATAAGAATAACATTACTTTTTTTATTAATTACTTACATGATTTTGACATTTTACTAATCGGGTGGTAAATACTCCTCCATTTTCCGAATTTCTCCCAAGGATCCCTATACTCTGTGCGAAAATGTTCACTGTTTTTTTTTTACTTTCTCTGATTACATCCGTTGGTATATACTTAGTTCCAATAACGTTAAGTGGCTTTCTGGTGCCGATGACCTTCGTTCCCTTAGTTTCGTCATGTCATTCAATTGCTTATCATTGTTAATATTGGTATTATATTGACGACAACTTACATAACATACCATATCACATATTTACTCTTCATAATATAATAGGTAGAGATATAAATATTTGACGTAGGTGCTAGTTTTACGAAAGCGACTGCGATCTGACCTTCAACCCAGTGGGTAAACTAGGCCTTATTGGGATTAGTCCGGTTTACTCACAAAAAGCAATTCGTGAATATCAAATGATATTTCGTACATTCCGAAAAACTCATTGGTACTAGCCGGCAGGATTTGAAGTCTCACGTCATACCGCTGGGCCTCCAACGATCTCAAAGCGCTGGACCACTCGCCCTGGACAGGGGGGGTTCACTCCGCCGATCTGCATGAAATTATAAGTACATGCCGGCGGCACCCTCGAAGTTGCTTATTCAGTGGTTGCCTCGCCGTGGCCCGCGACACTCGCGCGCGTGTCTTCCGCATACCAACGTCGCAAGCGCGTATTGTATACGATGAATAAAATAAGGGCAATAAAATATTGTATTGCTGCGGGATGCAGAAACAATGACCAAAATTCGGATTGCACGTTTTTCTATGTTTCGACGCGTGAAAAGGATACCGAAAGGTGATACCTACCTCACCATAGGTATAGATAAGCACTAAATGCTTATTTATACCTATACTTTCATAGTAAATCGAACACAAGAATCAAGTAAATACCCCAACAGCACAGTGTTATACTTGAATTAAATAGGTATCTGTCAACGGCATATCTACATATGTAACGAAGATCGTAAAGTCTATCTCCGTCTCTGTCACTCGAATAGTAAGTGTGACAGAGACGGGGATAGACTTTACGATCTTTGTTACGGTTCGCGGTCACAAGCCTGTTATGTTTTCGGTGTTATTTACCTAAGTAGCTGTTAAGTCTTAAGTGTAGATATACCACGCGTGCTATCTAATATTTATATTCGTTTCAGACATAGTCGATGCTTGCGTCACAGAATAGATAATAGTGCAAAGCTACCGTATCCGCTTACGATCAGGCGGACCGTACGCTTGTTTGTCACCGACGTCGTTTAAAAAATGACAACCCTATCTTCGGCAAGGTGCGGAGTAATATCGACCTTCGCGCCGGGCAATAGAACTCAATGACGGCGCGGCTCGCGTGCGGTCCGTGCTAATAATAATTAATAGGCACATAAAAAGGCGGCATTCGTGAACATCAAAACAGAGGGTCTTCTGTACTTGTACTATTATTTATTCTGTGCCCTGGATATGTCTGTGCAAATAAGTTAAAAAAAATTAAATATCAGTAATTTTTTATAGATGTCAATGAGGCACAGTATTTGGTAGATTTCACATTTGAAAAGACCATACAATTTAAAATCTCGCGTAGTACTATCACGAAAGCGTGACTATTTCTACGATAATTGGGCATCATCGGACAAAGTATTATTAGACCAATTGAAAATTTTATTAAAAGTATTTTTTTTATATTGCAAAAGATTCAAACCAAACATTTCTTTATGCGAGAATGCGAGATTGGACAATTTTGTTTTCGAAGTTGTCCCCTCCCCGCCTCTTATTTATATCTAGATTTTTTATGTGTTTTCTACTCGGAATCGGGAGCTCTTCCGCTCCTAAAGAAAGACCACAAAACTGGAAAAATGCCTGATTTAGAATTTACATAATTATTTTTACAGGAGGGAAATGCCCGAAATTTTAGTTTACCTTATCAGTACAGTTTACTCGTTACTACCCCGGGTAGTAACTGTAAACTTACGTATTATTTTATTTAACTCAAAACACCGTAACAGAGTGGCCAAACCGAAGGCTGTCTTCGGTTTGGCCACTCTGGAAAGGGGTACTCTGTCACGGCGTTTTCTAGAAAACTACTGAAAATTAATATACGTTATCTACATGAAATAAACTATCAAATTGTCTACTTCATAGACATAAGTTGTTTTTTTAAATAATTTATAGCATTATCATTTTGCTCACGATAAAAAATCTGAGAAATGGAGAAATTCGCTTTTCATTGTCGGTAAAAAAGGAGAAATGCCCATTGGTTAAAATATATTTTTTTAATAATTACATTTTGTACATAACACTTCCTCTAATTTTCCAATCATACTCGTAAGACCAATAAAAAATAACGCTTAAACGATGACATAGCTTTGTAATAAAATATAAACTAAAGATGTGTCAAATACAATGTCATACTATATAACGGTACGCAGGACTAATAAACTAAAGATGTGTCAAATACAATGTCATACTATATAACGGTACGCAGGACTAAAAAAGAAAGTACCTACAGTTCATTTAATTCGTACATTTTTATTTGAAATATTTTTCATACAAAAATGGAGCTAATTACCCGTGTCTTGGAGGAATTAACTTAACCTAAGCCATGTACCCTTAAATTTAGAGCAGTTAAGCCCTCCGCACACCAAAACAGCGGAGCGTCGGCGGGACGTCGGCGGCGCGGTGTATAACACTGAATTAAATATGGTGACTCGCACCGACACTGCGCCCGCGCCGCTTTCGGCCCGCCCATTCACAACAGCGCAGTGCAAGCCCCGCGCCGGGGCCGACACCACCAACCAAGAGGGCTACAGTAGTATAAAATTTTGCGTTTTTAGGGTTCCGTAGTTAAATAGGAAGCTTATAGTTTCGACATGTCTGTCTGTCTGCGGCTTAGCTCAGTGACCGTTATGAATAGAAAGCTGTAATTTGGTATAAATATTAAATACATACATCAATCACGCCGTCAGTGGTAAAATAAAAAATCCAAAAACTTATATTTTATTTTTTTATTGTGTCAGACCGCGCAGCGCTTGCGCGCCTGACGCATGCATTCCGCGCCGCGGACGTGCCGCCGACGCTCCGTGCTTTGGTGCGCGGAGGGCTTTAATAAAAGGACTTTCTCAAACTACCTTCATGGAGAGATAGATAAGATTTTATGTTAAACAATAATTATATATATCTTACTCCCATAATGTCAACGAACTGAATTATCTCCGATTTAAGGCTTGTCGTATGGCCCTCATTGCATTGAAAGCAAGTAGCTTCCGTTAATGGAACTTTCCCGTTCCCCGCATGCGGTCAGATCTAGAACGGCCAATGAAAAAGAGTTTTTAGGATTTTCCCTGAGCTTTCGTTTTGTATTAATTAGCGGTTTTTAGTTGTTATACGAGCTGCAGGACAGTGAGTAAGTTGTAATATTTTATAGCCTACGAAAAGTACGAAAGGTCAACAACCAGCAGGTAAATTTGGTACTGGTCAATCTAACATAACATAACGCTACAGAAGGCCTAGTATAAAAGTTGTACGACACTTACTTCTCGATCGCGTTAGCGTATCGAGAGTTCAAAGTATGTTTGCCGTTTATTTAAATCATCCGGAAACTTTCATATTTTGACCCCTCGATACGCTAACGCGGTCGAGAAGTTAATGTCGTACAATATTTATACTAGGCCTTCTGGAGTCAAAGAGCTGGTAGCTTCCTCGCTCAATGGATCCACTGACGTATATAATATGGACTAGAAATACCTACAAATTAAGCGTGCCGACTTTTGGTCGACTTGGCAGATAAAATGGCGTACATTCGCAAGTGTTGTCTGTTCAAAGGTTTAAATATATCGATATATATGACTGACCGGTCAGCCTGATCAGAACGCCCGCAAACAAGTATAAATGTACTTTGCGCCATTAAATACGACAAATACTTCTAAAAACTTACAATATTTATGCAAAACCTAAACCCGAATAGTACTTTATTCATGGAAAAACTGGTACTAACCTGTAAATAAAGGGTCAAATTCGGACGATGTCCGTGCACTGCACTGTTTTATTGAGCACCCAGGCAAATTGCGATTGCATCACTTGATGTCCACACTAAAAATAAAATGCTAAAATACGCTTTTATTGTAGAAAATCACTGAAAAACCAAAACGATGATCCCGGAAGCAAACATGTGGTATAAATGTTAAACTATATCGGAGTTCAGAACAGTGAAATGTCATGTCGTCTCTTTCACCTTAGGCTATCGGCTTAAAATGATAGAAACAGAGTATGATGTGGAATTTCTATTTCGATTTCATATATACATATTTGTAATATTTGTATAACCTGAAGTGTCATGTCTGATAGGGCCTTCAAACATGTTTACCTGATGGAAAAACGCCTCTTCTTTGACAGACGTTTCGTAGGCTCTGTTCCGTTTTCATACACACAGATTTATAAGAGCTGCCATACAAGGCGAAAGCGTCACGTAAGAGACATTCTCGTGGATTCACCACTATTATCATACAACAACAAATAAGAAAATCAAGCTTTATATCCCTTAACTTTTGAATAGTAATAAACATGTTCGAAGAAAAACTCTTGATCATCGTCTTGTGTTTGACCCGAGTAGTATAAGTAACAGTCAGCAATAGCAATGAATACAGCCAAAGTGCCAAAAATATTTATACACGACCTTAATACTCAGGCAATAAAGTCCTGTATACATAATGGCACTTCTGTATTCATAGCTGTGTGGGTGACTGTACCGTACACCTTATACCTAATAAATACTTGAGAGCTGGCTAGTACATAATTACTAGCCTATTACTTAGTACTCATTAGTTCGTTCGACTTTCGACCCGGGGTTTCACTTTACTGATTTTTGACAAGCTTTGAGACGTTATAATTAAATTAGCACTACAGATAGAAATTATAAAACAAACGGCCATCGGTTCTTCGATCTTTTACCTCCATTCGTGTCTGCCAAATTTGAAAGAAATGAATACTTATTTCTTTAAAAAATTGTCTGAACACTTTTTTTCGTTAAATGATTTTAGTATGTAAGAAGACACTTATATATGAAATCGACAATTATGATTGGGTTCGCAACAAAATTGATATGATTCCTATATAGGTTCGAACAAGTTCCGCTACCTTCACGCCTTCTCTATCGTGACGTCTTGAGTTAGGTCAGGGGCCGGTCGGTAACTGGCAAACCGCGAATCGCGGGCCTCGTCGTCGTGCGTGAGGCTCTTTTAGCCGCACTTGTGACTCTTCAAGACACAAAAAATGACTGAGTCACCTCAATAACCAGATAATATATTAAAATGGAACCGTACATAAATAGATTACTCGAATCAATTTCTATTTGCGTTTAGTTTATTTACTCTTTCTAGTGCCGCGCAGACTCTTTGATCCCGATTGATTTGATGAGTACGTACTTATACTTTAATTAAAATAAGGACACGTGAGTGGCTATATCGCAATGTGAGTTCTATTGGACTTTCCGGTTGATTATTATTATTATATAATATATATATATAAAAAGGTCATCAAAGAATCCACCATATACAACTTACTGTTGTATGTTTGTTTGATTCAGAGTGCCATTTCGATTTCTTCCCAAGTCCCAACTGTCACCTACAATTCAAATCGTTGCAGTCAAGTTTGAAAGCACCGTTCTTTACAAATATAGTGCGGATGGGGAAGGGGGGAGCCACCGTGCTGAGGCGGCGGGTGCGACCCGCGGCGTCGCAGCGCGCCACAATGAGAGTTGTGAATGGCGCTGAGCGGTGGTGGGAATGCGGGGTGCTTGCCCGGCGCCCGGCGCGGCGTGCGTAGCGAGTGACGTGCGGCGAGGGCATGTATGCGATGATGTCATCTCCGCTCCGCCATTTTGTGCCGGGCTGCTTGCATATCGATGCTTTCCGGTTCCATTTCTATAAACAAATAAGGCGAAAAAGTTAATGACGTTTTGTATTCAACTAATAATCATAGCGTTTTTTTTTGCACTAGATTGTTACTTACTAACAATCACTATTGGTCACCGGATCACTTTTTCTTTTTGCCGGATGTTTCAAACAGTACATCTACGAAATTCGAGTAGTTACAGGGACACACCCGTTTTTATGAAATGTTTTTTAGTGAGTACTCAGAATAGATAGCGCAGCTCGGCATCCGACGCGGGTACGAGAAGCGCAGAGTCACTGGCTAGGCTAATTTAATTAGGCATCTCTTTTATTTTAGTCGCCGCTCTCCCGTGCAGCCGTGCACTGTTCTCCAATATGCGACAAAAGTATATCTTTGATGAGCTTATTGCTTCGATGGATTTAATAAATTTAAACTTATAATGGTGAAATATTAACAGCGCTATCTAGTGAGTTTAGTCAAATTGGTATTTTGGTTTGGGAATCACACATGCAACATTTTAAACTTATACGTATTATAACATCCCGCTTTTTATGTCGGGTAAGGCATCATCAGTAGTTTATTATGTAAGTAACTATAATAATAAGGGTGTCCAGTCTACTAAATTGGGGTAGCGGCTCATTCACATTATTCAGTAAGAGGCACATTTACCAACTTCAGACCCTATGTTTAACTACATAGTTATATGTATGTAGGTGCGTATGTGCAAGAGCAATTGTAACTTTTCGTTCGTCACTTTTTTGTTACATTATTGTTCACTGCTTTGTTTTTATTCCTAGCGTTCGTCTGTGGAGTGCCTTATGTGCGTATGATGGACGCGGTTATAGACGAGTCACATTTTTTAAAGTTGGTCAGAATTATCATGAAATCGAGGCAATAATCGCGACCATCTTACGCCAGTTATGACTCACGCCATAACTTCTTTATCTAGTCTTGAAATTCGTCACCATCTTTTTTAAGTACATTTGTTTTAGCCTTTCTTATTTCTTGGCCGAGCTTCTTATACAAATAACTGTTCATTAGTCAAAATCGTCTCAGTAGTTGTAACGCTTTGCGCGATTTAGCGGAACTTCCGAAATATAATACAAACAATCTGGTAGAATCACTAACATTCATAATAAATAGGCATCGATGAAATATAAAACGTTACGTATCAAATTTAGTCAGTTTATTGAAGAAACATTTCCAAATAGGTATCACAATATTAAATTAAACAAATATAATAAATATAATATCTATTCAGTTTAACACTATATCAATATTATTAAATTAACATTACACTTGACTATATTGACACATCAAATTCGAATAAAAGTGAAGCTTCACTTAAAATGCTCATAAGCAAATAAGTTTACAATTATATGATAATATTGATGATAAATAAGGAATGGTCTACATTGGTGGTTATGTCGCTTCTCGCAGCCGGTCATCCAAGGTGCTCATCAGTGGGCTACCGCTGCACATTCGTTTCGACAACATCGACGCGCTTCTCTCGCAGTACGGCAACGTGCAGCATTGCGACAAAGCCAACTCGCGCGATGCCAACACCCAAGCGGTGTTCATCACCTTCGAGACTTCGGAGCAAGCTCAACAGTGAGTATGACCGCTTGATGCAACTAACTCTCCACATTCTACATAATGCTCTTCAATCTATTGCAATGCTTGGCTTTCTGATTCTTACCTTCTCATCCTCTATCCGATCCACTCGAACTTTGCATGATTGTATCGGCTGTTATTCTCATATTGCGTGGTGGTATTAATCATTTATTTTGTTCATAATATAGCGTTAGCTTAGTTTAGGAAGTGGACACTAACCTGGAATAGGACATTAACCAAAGAGTTAATCACTCACTGACTGAGATGCTCTGACGAAATGCTTACATGTTATGACTTTGCAAGAGTTATTTGCAGGTTGTGATTCACATACATACCTACGTAGTACGTACCTTATCGTACGCCAAGTTCGATTGCTCACAGTTAAGCGGACTTTCTAACTAATATTTCAAGTAGGTATTAACTTTCGTGTAGTTTATTCTTGCCGTTTAGTACGATTCAATTGGTGTAAATGTCAAGTCAAGGATCATTTGGATGTATAGTAATTCTCTCTAACAAGATATGCGTACTTACACGTACGTTAATCTCCAATTCGGAAAATAACGGCGGACGACACGACGTCAGGCGTCACTAACGCTACGTCAATGGCGCGCGTACTTTACTGAGCTTTGGAATCTTATCTTATACGGTTCTATTTATATTCCAGTATTTTTATTTGGTAGCCCGCTCCTGTCAGAGCTGCCGTTCTATTGCACTCGGAAGCGGGTTTTATATAAGATGGTTGAATATTTCGGAATACATTTGCGGAAGTGCATGTGCTTGTAGTTGATTGCATGCAAAATCTTCTAAAGTTTGTAAAAATAACGGCGGCCTACGTCAGGCGTCACAAAACCCCTTCGCACACCGAAACGGCAGAGCGTCGTCGGCGGGACGTCAGCGGCGCGTTGTATAACACTGAATTAAATACAGTGACTCACACCGACTCCGCGCCCGCGCCGCTTTCGGCCCGCCCAGTCACAATCACAACAGCGCGGTGACGGGGCGGCGCGGCAGCGGAGCAGGCGCGGCGGCTGGGCATGAGGGTTGCCAACCGTACTATATTATATAGTATTGTACTATATTTCGACTCTCTGTACTATATACTGTTAAAGAAGTATATAGTACGCAAAAATACTATATTTTGGGGGTTCTCAAAAAAGTACTTCAAAATACACAAGTTCCAAGAGAATTTTATTAAATATTAACATTTCCTATCCCCTAATGAAATCGATAATCAATACCGTGTGTACATTGCGACAGTTGCAGTAGTTGCATAGCATAGCGAAAATAGTGTGTTTCTGAACGTGACCTGTCACTGTCAGTGTCAATTAAAGTATCACTTTTTGTCACTGGCGTAAATAATATGGACTAGAAATACCTACAAATTAAGCGTGCCGACTTATCGTCGACTTGGCAGATAAAATGGCGTACTTCGCTAATGTTGTCCGTTCAAAGGTTTCAATATATCGATATATCTGGCTGACCAGATTGTCAGTAACAATAGAAAGAATATATTGTATAAATCCCTCTTTGCGACGTGGTGGTAGTGAAAGAAAAGGACAGTCTGTTTATACACAAAATATAGATAATCGCTTATCTCACACAGCCCTACATAATTTTACGATAAAAAATATTAATGATAAAAGTTTGTTGATTCACGAATGATTCTAACATATTTTTTATTTATAAATTAAAAGCTAGCCTAAATAAATGGAGATTATACCTATAATAACTTTTAACCTGTTAAACAAGCTATAACAGAAGGCACACTCATAATGGTACATAAAAATAGGTACTAATCAGTCGTTCTTTAACGTAATGCTAAAAATTGGTTGATGCATGTAGGCTTAAAACATAATTTTAACTAATAAATAATCAAAAGTTGGCTTGAATAGACATTATATCCATAATACCTTTTAACTAGTTACCTAACTAAATTATAAACGAATGGCAAAATCATAATGCTATTTAAAAATGCTGGTAAGTATATTTGATCTTAGTTTACCCCAAAATAAAGAGTTGTCTTAAAGTACTATATTATTTAACAGTGTACTATATATTTTCATTTTTTTTTGGAAAATACTATAACTCCCACAAAAATAGTTGGCAACCCGCATGAGCGAAGCGGCGCGGTGGCGGGAAGCGCCGCGCCCGGGCCGATCAGTGCGTTACCTTACCATCAGGGCTATAGTAGTATAGCATACAGCGTTTTAAGGGTTCCGTAGTCAACTAGGAAACTTATAGTTTCGCCATGTCTGTCTGTCTGCGGCTTATCTCAGTGACCGTTATGAATAGAAAGCTGTAATTTGGTATAAATATTAAATATATAGGTACATCAAGCACGCCGATAGTGGTAAAATAAAAAAATTAAAACCTTTTATTTTTAGGGTATATTTTTTTTGTTTTCAACCCTAAAATGTTATGATATGATGATTAATATGATATAATGTTGGATAGGTATTTAAAAAAGAATAGGGGAATATGCTAAAAATATTTTTTGATAAAGTGAATATTTTCGGAGATATCGCTCCGGAAGTTAAAAAAAATCCCCATTCTAACTTTTTAACGCAAGTCAAAAAATATGAAAAAAAATTAGGGAGCTTTATAAAATAATTTCGAACTTTCGAAATTTCGCGGCGGTCCCGCCGTGGTGCCGGTGTGTGTACGACGGCGCAGCGCCCGCGCGCCTGGCGCGCCCATTCCACGCCGCTGACGTCGCGAAGACGCCCCGCGTTTCGGTGTGCGGGAGGGCTTAACGCTACGTCAATGGCGCGTGTACTTTTCTGAGCTTTAGAATCCTTTATCTTATACGGTTCTATTTATATTCTAGCATTTTTATTTGGTAGCCCGCTCCTGACAGAGCTGCCGTTCTATTGCACTCGGTATTGGTATTTGCACCGTGAGTCGGTTAGTTTTTGATGGAAGCTGGGTTTATATAAGCTGGTTGAATTTTTCGGGATACATTTGCAGAAGTGCACGAGCTTGTAGTTGATTGCATGCAACATCTTCTAACGTTTGTACCGTAGCACCGGGGAACATGATTAATTTTAGAGCGAAGTTTCTGCAAAAAGTGGGCACTGTTTGTGTACCACTTTCCTATATGAAGAGTATAATGAGATCCGACAGTGACAGATGATTTATGTGTTTACTCTACAAACTACAGTATGCAGTTACTTTATAGGTGGCGTGTTTCATTTGAAATAAGGGGAAGGATGATGTACGAGTATTAGCCGGGTTTATCATGCAAAAAGACATTAGAACTCGATCATTGTACATATATATGCCAATAATTAATTTCAAATTGCCCGATCTTAGCTCGCACTGTATGCGACCAGTCTAACGGCGAAATGATCTTATGAGAGGCGTACTGGAAGCAGCCTAGCTATTATTTTTAGCACGCCTATATGACGAGGTGCGTCAAGTGGGTGGAAGGGGTCAAAAAATAAAAAATATGTATATCTTACCGACATGCGGTGTGTCGAAAGCAATCTATTCACAAACACACCCATTAGTATGCAACGTCTCGTGTAGCAAGTTTTGATTGGATGAACTTCTTGTTTCAGGGCCATTAACGGTTTGAACGGCTATGAGCTTGAAGGGAGTCGCATGAAAGTGGAGGCGGCCGAGCAAAACGCCCGCGGCGGACGACGCGGCCGGCCCGGCGGCGGCCGTGGCGGCGGCGGCGCCAGCGGCGGGGGCTCGCGGCCCACGGACTTCCCGCTGCGGCTGCTGGTGCAGAGCGACATGGTCGGCGCCATCATCGGCCGCCAGGGCAGCACCATCCGCCTCATCACGCAGCAGAGCCGCGCCCGCGTCGACGTACACCGCAAGGACAACGTCGGCTCTCTAGAGAAGGCCATCACTATCTATGGCAACCCCGAAAACTGCACCAATGCATGCAAGAGAATACTCGAGGTCATGCAGCAGGAGGCCAACAACACAAACAAAGGGTAACTTGACAATAAATCCGTTATGTTCAATATCATAAATATGGCTATGTTACCCATGTAATAACATGATCCAAATTTTTTTTTAGGGAAATTTCGCTGAAAATCCTAGCGCATAATAATTTAATTGGCCGCATCATAGGCAAAGGCGGCACCACAATCAAGAGAATCATGCAGGAGACCGACACAAAGATCACAGTGTCCTCTATCAATGACATCAACAGCTTCAACCTCGAACGTATCATAACTGTAAAGGGAACCATTGAAAACATGGCTAAGGCGGAGTCACAAATTTCAGCCAAGTTGCGCCAGAGCTATGAAAATGATTTGCAGGTAAAGAAATACCCCCATTCTCCTATGGTCACTGCACTTGTCAACGCCGCATTACTGGGCGTTTTCATTTAACTTTGTAGGCACATTTAACACTACCACCAAAGAAGTCGTCACTAAACTGAAGGTCATTTCGTTACAAAACGGACAAATGTATGGTCCATAACTTAGCTAACCGGGAAATGGCCTATTGCTTACTTACACTAACAACACTTAATCCTTTGACCGCCAAGAACGCCTAAAGGCGTCGTGTGCTGTCGTACCCACGACGCCAGCAACGCCTAAAGTTTTCTCAGTTAAGGTGTACTTCGATCATGAATAAAATCTATTTAGAATCGTTTTGCACAGCACTACGAGATTCGTCATTTTTGGTTATCGTAACGTGATTGGCGTCTGACTGATCACTTCATTCAAAAATGAAAGCGGTCAAAGGGTTAAGCGGGCACAATCAGGCGACGAGAGCAGCGCATATGACTTAGTAACATGTGCGTACACTCAGATTCCGGCTTTAACCGATTCTGCGTTGATAAATGCGGTGACTTTGGTACAATATTATTGTGTTGTTTGCATTGTGTTGATTTTTACTTTGTTTTATTAGGTGCTGGCGCCTCAAAGCATAATGTTCCCGGGTCTGCACCCGATGGCGATGATGTCGACCGGGCGCGGAGGCTTCTGCGGCGCCACGCCGCCGTTCCCGCCGCCCATCTACGCGCCCATGGCTGGCCAGGGCGGCGCGCAGCAGGGAGCCGGCGACTCGCAGGTAACATCCCGGCAACGATTCTCACTACCAAGTGGACACGAGTTTTTTCCGTGCACTGTCGTCGCCAGATCTGCACGCCCACCACGAACATTGAATATTGGCATCGACGGGAAAACCTCTTTGTCACTCCAATAAGCATATGTGACAGACGGAGATACACATACGCAATCGTTCGATTTTCGTGGTATAGGCCCTGGATGCACCTACGCTCGTTCTTTAAGTAATGTATAAAGTTGCAACTAGCATATTCTACATGTGCATGGTGGTTATAGTGTGATATTGTGATATGTGAAATAAAATTACAAAAATAACACTGTTAATTTTTAAGTTTCCATACAGTCGAGTTCATAAATATCTGTGCAGCTTGATGCATAATAATGTAAATACTTACACCTTATTGTCAAATTGTCAATGTCTAAAGTGTGTACAAATATTTTTAGGCCTTGGTAATGCCAATAATGCTTGGTAATGTAATATTTATGGACCCGACTGTACAAGATGTTCAATATTGTTCAACTACGAATACCTATACACTACCTTATATTAAAAGCATCAGTGACTGTACGCCTGAATTTATCTAATAAGCATCTCTAGTCAGGCGTTTCTTCCTCATCTTATTCTTGATATGTTGGCGGAACAGGAGACCACGTACCTGTACATCCCCAACAACGCGGTAGGCGCCATCATCGGCACGAAGGGCTCTCACATCCGCAACATCATCCGGTTCAGCAACGCGTCCGTGAAGATCGCGCCGCTGGAGCAGGACAAGCAGGTCGAGGGCCAGAACAACGCGCAGCCCGAGCGCAAGGTCACCATCGTCGGCAGCCCTGAGGCTCAATGGAAGGTGGGTGCAATTCTTACTTTACTCAATGTTGCTTATTGATTTGACAATCCTCAAATTCTTAGTCACGTAAATACGTGCTATTTATTGCCAGTAGGTTTATTTAATTATTGTAATTAATACAGTACCGGTTTAAGACATTTTGAGTGTTCCAAGGTCTAAGCATAAGTTCTTATTGGTTACCAGTACCCTTATCCTAATCCTGCTTACCCTTACCCTACTTACCCTCATAATAAAGTTGGTATTATTTATCCGCTGGTCGGTACAAATAAACAAATATAAGTAAATATCGGGTGATGATAATAATACAGCTATTTGTAATAGAGCTGATTTGATAAGGATGTATAAAGCAGATCTCGTTTTGTTCCAGGCTCAATACTTGATCTTCGAGAAGATGCGAGAGGAAGGTTTCATGTCGGGCTCCGACGACGTGCGGTTGACCGTGGAGATCGTGGTGGCGTCGTCGCAGGTCGGGCGCATCATCGGCAAGGGCGGGCAGAACGTGCGCGAGCTGCAGCGCGTCACCGGCTCGCTCATCAAGCTGCCCGAGCAGCCGCAGCAGCAGGGCCAGCCGCCGCAGGACCACGACACCACCGTGCACATCGTCGGCCCCTTCTACAGCGTCCAGGTACATATCTACCTCCATATTCGAGCGACACCCATAGTTATGATTATTTCGTCACATGTTTTCTTACAGAAATCTCCGCAGTTCAAACGAGTCATATAGACATTATTTAATTTAAAGTCTGTTAAGTAGGAAATGCAATTGAGTAGTAGAATTACCGGTAATTTACCGGTTTACGGGTGATTTCTATACAATTATTTGGCGGTTTATATTTCCTATTATTAGTTTTAACGCCTCGCTTTTATGATTAATCGCGCTTCGCTCGTCACTATCGATCCAGACTTTTACTATAACATGATAAATTGTCCCTAATATAAAGGATATGTTGGGTTACTGCCATGCGAATTGGTTTACTTCTAATTTAACGGTGTTTGTCACTTATAAGCTATATTACACATGTAGTCACAAAGTCCACATTATTTAACATATTACGTAAAAAATGATACACATGATATAAGAAGATGTCCGTGTTGAAGATTGTTTGTGAAACGTGTCTAAGATAAGTATAAAGTTTAAATATTGAAGCGCAATGCGAACTCCTTTATTTGTTAAATGGCACAATGTGGCGTTACTAAGGTTTTGACGTTTTGTAGCGACCGCCTGAAGCCGGGTGAGCCACCTAAAGGAGTGCGCTCAGTACTTCAGAGTGAGCTAATGAAACTGCTCTGCATTATGGCCATGGCCTTTAGTGATAAATGGCTTTTGGCATCTGGATAGGTGAGTGTTACTTTCGTATTGGTTTGACTCATAGAACACATTGCGAATGTTTTGAATAGGTACCCATTAGTGAATTATTAATTTTATTGTTATATTTGCTTAGCCTCCTTGATGTTATTGTTATGTGGTAGCGGACTTTTGTGACTACATGTGAGGTGTTTCTCCACAGCGTACGTAGTGTATTATACAATCAAACAATTTGAACCCTTGTTTTGGGGTATTTCTAATTGATAAATAGCTCGGAGGTCGATTTTAAAAGATTTCATTATAACATTGACAACAGTCATGTTTGTACGGTGCTTCAATTGGTTGATTGTTTGTAGTGGTGTACGTTAAAATTATAAACTCTAGGGGATTCAAAGGGTTCATAAAATGCGGAGGGCAGCAAAGAAGCTCTTTATTTAAATTGTTCGATATTTGCGATGGCTACTTGTTGCCACGAATTGTCATAATGGCATACAATAATGAATGAAGGGGTGAATAAAGAAGAAAGAATGGTTCTAGCTTACGTGAGGAATTTTTTAAGGACTGACCAGACAAAGTACATACTGTATTATTGTTACAATGTGACAGAACAAACGTTATTGGTCGATAACGAGCAATTAACCTTTTAACCGCTTAGAATTTTTCATTTAGCGTGCTCGTGTCGCCGCGTCATCCGAAAATATGTACACGAAAATTTGTCTTATCAGATATCGACGAAATGAGCTTGAATATGTTTGTCTTATATATCGGACTACGGCGGTTAAAAGGTTAAGAGGCAAATAGGTCATTATCAGTACAAAAGTGCGACCATCATAGGTCTTAAAACAGGTGGATTAAGTAGTTGTTAATGATATGGTTCTTGCAGTAAGCCGAAAGAATTATATTCGGGGCTTTGCAGCACTTGCGAAAGTGATTGTGTAGTGCTTTGGTGTATTTATAATAATATATAGTGACTATTTAAGAGTTGAGCTAGTATATTAGTTATTAGCAAGATTGAAGAATGTTAAGGTTGCTGATGTTTCGTTGTTGTCCGCAGTCGGCGCAGCGCCGCATCCGCGCGATGGTGGCGCAGGCGAGCGCGCCGGGCCGCCACCGCCGCGCCGCGCCGCCGCCGCCCGCGCCGCAGTAAGCTGTCCCCACCGACCCGCGCCCACATACCGTCTCACCCTCACCGCCTCACCGCCGACCCTCGCTCCACCGCCAGCACAAGGCCTCCGCCCGTCTGCCGAGTGCCGACCCTGACGGTACTCTCCTCGTAGTTAGACGTAATGCATAAGTTCTACAAGAGTTGTCCGACTGTTCCGCAGGCAGGCCGTTGCGTTGGCAGCATATTGTGTCCAAATGTTGTTGTTGATATTATTGTAGTGAATTGTAATTAATAACTATTGATAAATCCATATTTTTACCCCGGGATTATATATGTTGATGATGATTAATATTTGAATATATACTATTCATATACACTATTTTCTTAACGATATAGTGCCACTTAAGTATATGAATGTAATGCCGCGCATATAGTTTATTGTTATAGTTTTCATACCATGTTATCCTGCTACATTATAAAAGAGTCATATACCGCAATAGTTAATGATTATGTTCTCTATACATATACACATGTTGTTAACAATAGCTATATTATCACTCCATTATTATACAAACGAGAAGTAAATATTTTGTTTTGTTATAAAATAATAGATTAATCTGTTAAAATCACTACACTGTTAATATTATTTAAAGGGTGTGTGGGATACAAACCGACTAGGAACGGATATAAACAAGAAATGGCTTTACCGAGGAGGCTCAATGAATGAACAGACAGATGCTTTTGCAAGTATATTGTAATGATTGAATTAAAACGATACAGAAGTAGCATTTGTGCATACATGCTGATTAGAATGTTGAACAATGATTATACAAAATGAACATGTGCGTTGGGTGTGAAGTAAGTAATCCAAAGAGAGGCTGCCGGTCGTGTGACGGGCCGGCAGCAGACAGCCTTGACTAGACTAGACGCGCGGGGCGAGCCAGCGGACCGCCCCGACCTGCCACGGTGATGATAAATCCACCTACGATGGATATAAATATTTTTGATATAATAGTAATTGTTGGAAAGTAAGAAATAAACGTACGAGTTTTAATTTGTAAGTGATTTGTTGATCGTTTTCTTTGTAATTTTGTCTTTGTTAGCTTTATGATGTTTTCTTGTATGAAACTATGGTAAAAGATTTTGAGAATTTAGGAGACACCGTAGCGTTTAATGGTGCCAGTGGAAGCGTACTGTTTGAATCTATCGTGATATGTTTTATTATTGAAATGTACGATTTGTGTTACTATTGTGCCAAGTGAGATATTTTAACTATGAGATATTAAGATTAAGTGAATAATATCAAAATTAATGAAAAGCTAAGATATTTATATTTATAATTGTGATAATAATATATGGAAGTTTTGGCAAAAAGAATGTTAACATTCTTATTTTCGGTTAGGCTGCTTTCTTTTTCTCGACTAGACATAATATCCCAAATGCATTAAAATAATTTTCAATTCATTTTGTCTGAAATATTAGTATACTAAGGCACTGTTGCTGGAACGTTCCTCCCATAGAGTAATAGGCCCGCGGCGGCATTGAACTAAATTTTATATCTTCCTATTGGATGTAATTAATTTTGATACAAAGAATTTGTAATGCTTCCACATATTATTGAAAATAATCTCACATTTGGCGTGGGTCCTTATAGCGTTCCAGTATTATGGAGGATCGACGGTTGATCCGTGATATGGTTCTACTGGTATTGGACAGTGCAGTCGTACCCAGTCGTCCCAGGACCGAATGTAAAGTTATGCTGAAACGTTAGAAGGTCGCAACATTAGACTTACACATCAGACATGTAATAATAAAACACACCCTTGTGCCAGTAATATTGTCTGCAGGGAGCCGCGCCCGCCTCGCGAGTGCGTGCCGGCATGCACACGCGACCGCGGCGGGCGCGCCCCTCGCGAGTGCTTGGTGGTGTATTCGCTTCCGTTTGAAATACTTATGTACGGTCGTCGACTTTACTTAATTAGTTACTGAAGAGTGACTTGCACAGTGATACAGAAACCTGATCACACCGGAGAGCAATCACAACTGACACGTGAACCTTGGAATACATAGCATATATAGCTATCATAGCTACTTAAATGTTATCAATACGTTTGATATAGAGTTACAGTCTAGGACATAACGAAAGACTGACAAATCAATACAAAATAGTGCTTGTTGGCACGCCAGAAACATCAGGACTTAGCCCAGTTGACAATAGGAAGAAACTGACTGACCAAGCTGCCAGTCTTGCAGTGTACGATACTAATGAATTCCGCGAAGGGCAGTGCAGTAGCGAGCATATGAACATGTTCGATTACTTTCAAATCGCTGTAAATACGTTGATTGTGTTAAAAATAATAAGTATTTGATTTGTAGCTTTATTGGACAAGCTTTTTGCGCGCTGTTGTACATTATAATCATCAATCGATATGTTATCTGACTACTTTCGCCTAGAGTACGAGCCCGTTGATGGGACAGAGACATTCGGCGGTCGAGGCTGCTCGGCGCGGCTCCGGGCCGCGAGAACCGAATGTCGCTAGCTCATCGACTGGCTGCATATCTTCTGTGCTTGGATTCCGGCACGCTAACCAATTCACGAAGTTCCATTTTGGGTATTTATTCTGAGGAAAATGACAGCATTAATGATACATTCCAATACATGACATCAGAGTTGTTAACGGTGCTGACACATTTTTTAGAATTTATCTCTAGGTGTAATCTTTACTAGTCTCATTATTTTTTCATCAAACTGTATTTTGAGGAAAAACTATTGATACGAGTCAAGAAGATGCCCACCTTGTTATACGGCCAAAGATAGATCACTGACCATTTGCTTTGTCCGTGGTAAGATTGGTCCTTTTGTGTTTTTGTGTGATGTCGTGCAAACTTCTGCTCGGCAAAAGTTGGGATACGTTCATTCTGCCGTAATGTAAAATAATAAATGTTTATTGGTGACTCGATTAACCTTTTAAGGATTTGTAATCGAAATTGACTACAAAATTCAAAATGCACATTTATTAGTCATGGTGTTAGCAGTTTATTGTATAATTCAATGTAACTCATCCCATTGTAGGGAAATTGCTGTTAATTATAATGTGTTGAATCGATAAACGTTCATCTTGGTGTATCATTTCACATCATCATCATAATAATAAATACACAAGTATTGTTCATATTATTATAATTATACTGGACAAAAGATATCTGCCGCCCATGTGTTGTGCGGCGAGCAGCGCGAGAGGCTGGCGGCCGCCGCCGCACGGCGCAGTGCGGCAACGACCCATCGGAGTATTGTACGGTTACTTTCACTACGGGAAAAGTGTACATATACAGGCATGTTGTTTATTCCTTCCAAATATAAAAGAGGGTACATTATGATTTGTAATGTGTTAGGCTGCAGAAATAGTTTTAGTTGATTAATTGTATCGTTGTGAAGTAGTGTTAAGTTGAGTTTGACGCGGGCGGCGCGCGGCGCGCGGCCTCGAGACTGAACTACACCCCTACCGCACGCGCCGGCGCATCCATTACTTTACATGTCATTCTCGCTATTGATATACTGCGTCATTCTTCTTTGATGGTTCTACTGTTATTTACATATTTCTTTCTCATGTGTGTGTAACCACTGTTTTGTGCATTTGGTGTGTGATCGACAGAATTACCTATTTCATTTATGTGCATTATTGTATTTTATAAATAAAGTCTGTGAATGGAATTCTACCATTTTATTATGATCGTTATTTAGAGGAGAAACTCGAGCACACCAAAATGCAATATTTTGGTACCTAATTTAGTTTACGTATTATTACTGTATTTGTTGTAACTTGGCGGGATGTGGAGCACTCAACCTATTGTTCGTATGTTACACTCCCTTCAGTCTTACTATATATTGATGTTCCATCGAGTCTATAGCTAATAGTGTTTATATGTATGTGAATGTACGTACATAGCGGGAGGAGACGCCCGCCGTCGGCCGCGGGCGCGGCGTCGGCGTCGGCGCTCCGATTAGATAGAGGAGCTGTTATTGTTGCTTCTAACATAAACGTATTAAGGTCCAATATACATACATTTATCAGTTATAAACCGTTCAAACATAACCGTTTGAACATGCATTTCACCAAAATTTCTTTGATTATTGTTATTTTTAGAACCATTTTAATTGGTATAAGTTCTGAAACTAATAACTACCTCAATATTACTAAATGAATATGATAATTATCTTTGTGCATGTTTTTGGGAACTAACTTTGAAACGAAAATTCAATATAGGTAAGATTGCTATTTTAAACATAGTAACAGAAAATTGTCAAAATTAGGTTTCTTATCGTAATAAAAGTAATGAAAATTATCTATAGTTTTATTTATTCTGATATTGATTTTGTGGGATTTATGCGCCGTTGGACTAAAAGTAAATATGTCCACTTGCAAAATTTCGTCCGTCTATAATTTCGACAAAGTATAAAATAAAATAATAATAAATATTGTGGGACAATCTTACACAAATGGACCTAGTCCCACGGTAAGCTCAATGAGGATTGTGTTGTGGGTACTAGGCGACGATATTTATAATAGATAAGATATAAATACTATTTAAATATTTCGGGGTCGAAACTCTTGGTCCATGGGGTCCCAGCGCACGCAAATTTTTCGTAGAAATCGCGAAACGTCTGGTTGATGTTACTGGTGACCGAAGAGCTGGTGGCTTCCTCGCACAACGTATCAGCATTGCGATACAACGAGGAAATGCCGCCAGCATCCTAGGTACAATGCCTCAAGGACCTACTTTAGATTTAAGGTAGGTAGAGGTAGGTAGTTAGGTAATTTACACTTACTGTATATATTTCGAGAATAAATGATTTTAAAACAATACTCTTAAATACATAGAAAACATCCATAACTCAGGAACAAATATTCGTGATAAACACACAAATAAATGCCCTGACCAGGATTATAACCCGGGACCTCCTGCTTCGTAGGCAGGGTCACTACCAACTAGGCTAGGAGGCCGTTAAAAATGTCCACATTTATATTAGACGAAATATAAAGATGTTCAAGATTCAAGATGTTTATTGCGTATCACATTACAATGTTGCGACAATAGACTAAAATAAAATATGACTGTTATACTAATGTCCACTTGTAAAATTATGGCACAGTGTAATTTTGGACAGAATATAAAAATGAACACATGTAGGGTAAAGTGCTTTGATATCAGCCAGCTAAGCATTTTATAGACTTCCACAGCTAATACTGTCGTTATACGTAGTATTAGGTGCTTCCACTCGTCCGGGTTCAGCGCGATCTCCTGCCAGTCGTTATGTATGCGTCCAGACGACTCCAGAGGCCTATTGCATAATGACTTGTAATATTAGCGGAAGTCTCTTTTCAATCCCTTTTATTAGAAATAGAGTTCCGCTAATATTAAAAGTTACATTTGATAATAATGATAATGCAATTGACCCCTGGCAGTTGGTCATCCCGCCATCTCCGCTTAGGCCTGCCACGTCGTCTATTTTTATAGATATTTACATACTATGAATACTATGATTGTAGTCATTTTTATACTTTGATAGTAGGTATTCATTTTTATATTCCGACTTGATAATACTTACACATTTTGAAGCATTAACTTTCTAATACTCGGAAAAATTTGTTTTAAAGGTAGACTTTTATACATCGCCATATTTACTTTTAGTCCAACGGCGCATAAATATTTTTAGGCTAGGTTGCCATTTCCGATACGGCACAATAATTGCCGTCTTGGTCGTTCACTGCACCTTACTCCATTTTTCCCGGTGGCTCGATCGATCGGACAATAAGGACTTTTCAAAGTCTAGTCCGATCGGAGTAACGGGATTTTAAGTTCGCCTAGTCCGACCGATCGAACTTCAAGACCTTGCAAAATCTTCTTTATGCCACACCTGGCCATAAAGTGCCTTTTTTCCAAAAAGCCGATTTTTGCCCAAGTGTAGGCATAAAATGATGTACCTAACACGTGAGGTAATAAATAAAGCCCTTGATCGCATGTTTACGTCCCTCGCTTGCGGCTCGGGTCGCAAACATCTGCGATCTCGGCCTTTCTTTGTTTTACCGCACTAGTTAGGTAATGTACTATAACCTTTTCACCGCCTTTGGCTTGATATCAAGTCAGTACATTTCGTGCCCCACACGCCACGTTTTATATAAAGTATGAATTTACCTATGTTTATTTGTTGCTTTGCGATGGTGACACTGTATTACTTTTTTGACGTGGCTGTGAAAAGGTTAATCCGATCACAAAAATAGTACATTCCGATACTAAAGGGTATATAGTTAGGTAATTATAAGTACTAAATTTTAAATTGATAACATCCTCTAAAAACCCATGGCGCCCATGGCATGGTCATTAGGTTGGCGGGTGTAGTTAACTGATTTTCGTAATAACGGAGCGGAGGTACTTTTTAATTATTTTAACAGAGGTACATACTAAATAGTAGCTTAAGTACAAAGTTTTGGTATATTTCTTTCTCATTTTGACTTCCCTGCGTGCGTACTGCACGTGCACCCGTCGCACCAGCGTACGTACGGAGCGCCAGACATTTTGCCGCAGCAAGGCGAGGGTTCAAAAGGAACTTAAGTAGTCTTTACAGATTACATTTTACAGATTTTTATTTGACTTGCAATATATGTTTACTTATAAATAACCGTTATTCAAATAAGCTTAAATTTTACATGCTTATGTAGGTTGGATTTCGCTGCTGATCAAGTTGACCGGATGATGGATGATGGAGACTGGAGGTGGCCATAGAAACTTTGTGATGAAACAATCAAACCCCATTGTATAAGTTGACCGTGGAAGGGAAAGTACAGTTAGCGATAAAAGGTTAAATTGTATCAAAAATTTAATTATGGCAGAAAACAGATTTCAAATACGGAAAGTGAAATAGTATACTGCTACACGCAGCAGGTCCTTTAACGTTAGTGCCTTTTGAGGTGCTGCATAATACGCAGTGTGTGCTTACCTATTTAATAAGCCACACAATCAAAGCATATTATGTATATATTATCCAGCTGTCGTAGATATATTTCAAGGAGATCGACACATCGGATTTCTGGAATTTGTAAAGCAAAATGCATTATTTTCTGGAAGTGGTATTGGCAATGGTGTGCTATTTTCTAAAAATACCCTCAACGTCGATTTGAATAAGAACGCCGGCCATTTATCAACAGACATTACATTTTGTGGTGGCACTTTTGGTTTGATTTTTTTCAGTAATTTCATTTTTCTTCTACTTGCGACTAGAGTAGTAATATCCGTAGTACTTTTATCGATTCTGGTAGTACTTGTAGGGTTCTGAGACACCCTTTCACTTGTTCTTTTTGCGTTTGCTGCTGGTATATTCGTGTTTTGTCCATCCTCGTCTGGCATGCGTCGATTTTCTGCAATATTGTATTTTATTTACACAGGGATCATGTGTATTTTCATAAAGGTCCAACAGCTGTCATTCACTACAACAGCGTAGGCAACCTTAAGATTGTATATTTATACAGGGTGTAACACAAGTCCCGAACGATACTTCAACAGCTATTAAGGTCAATGACCCTGAGTACGATGCAAGTAACATAATTGTGAAATTAAAAAAAACTTTATATAAATAATTTTTTTAAATTTATATAAAAAACAGCTGATCGAAAATGCACCTATCTCCATACAAAGTAAAAAAAAAAAATTCAAATTTCCCCGCTTGCATCGTACTCCAGGTATTGATCATATCAGCTGTTGAAATCTTTTGGGACTTTTGTTACACCCTGTATATTAAGGTTATCGAATTGCAGAAAGATCGCATGTGATATTTACCGACCAAGCTAGATCTTAAAACATCACAGTGGAAGTCAGGGGGATAAGAACTAACTGGATGAATCAACTATGCTTGTTGTTAAATATTCTGTCCCGTCAGTCAGGGGACAAATGCAGCACATGAGCACAGTTAGTTATATAAACGTTGTAGTATGTTCTACGAACCGCGCGTTCAAGGTGCATGAGCAATATATGAATAATGTCATTCATAAACTGCCCATGCAATTTTGAATGCGATAGTACATGCTTGGTGGATGGCAGTGATGGCACATCATGGAAAGGGAATATAACTACCAAAATAATCATGTTTGGTGAATTTTAATGCCACCGCCAACAAACTGTTCTACAGTTTGGCGATTTTTTTTTCAGTTATTATGCATGTGTTTCATTTTATCAATAAAAAAAGGGATTTTAAAGGTGACCCAGGAGACCGCCACCATGTCCACTAGAGACAAGAAATAGTTGATTAACCCAAATAATAGACTTCACACCACCTATTCGAAAAAGGGCTTTTTCTTCCCTGCTATGGGCCATCAAAGCAGCAGTTTTCTGTTCAAGGACCACAAAGATTTACTTTTTCGGGCAATAATGGTGGCATCCTGGTGTTGGTATGATGCTGCTTTTGATATTTCAGGTTTGGTTTATGTTCCTAATAGTGTTGGTGTGAAAACCAGTAAGTAACTATGTGTCATACGGTAGATGAGTATCAACATTTAAAATAATGTCTTTCTTTAACCTTATTTTCGTCTAGGGGTTAACGCCTTCATCACACTCAAGATTCTACTTTAGAATCCATCGCTTCATTCAGGATTCAACGTACTTACGCCCTCGCCGAAAATACATAATTTTGATACCAAGATACCATTAATCTATTATTACTAAAAAAGATTCAGCCCGAGCGTGAGCTGCAACAGGAACCTTCGTGTTTCGGAATCACGCGAAGATGATACTCCGAAGGTTCTTCTTGAAGCTCACGAACTGTAAATGGAATGGCAACTTACGATAGTTACTTCTCCGAAATAGTGTATTGAAACGTCGACGGTTACCGGCGACTGGTGCGCTTGTAGTCCTCGTAGATTGCCGCGATGACGCCGCTGCAGTTGTTGCACTACTTGTACTTCTACTAATTTCTATTGACAACATAGAGCCAAACCACATTATCTCTTCTAAGCAATTGAACTGTCAAAGTTTAAAGTGCTATCTTAAATATCTAACTCCAGATTACTGGAGAGAGAAGCGGGCGAGAGGGGGAAAGACTAAACCGGCTGCAGACAGTACAAGATGATGAATGATGATTGTTAATTCGCTGTTAATGGAACTTCCTTACAATGTAAACTAACAGCCATATTGATCGTAATAACCTAACTTTTAAATGAAATCTCCAATATTAACTTATTTATCTTATGTTTTATATGTTACGATAATACGACTGTTTCGGTAGTGAATGGTTTCTACATAAGAAATGGGAAGCTACATAAGAAAAATCTAAGAATGCTGACTGATATCATTACCGGACACAATACACTTCAGACATCTCAAGGTCTTAGGTATAAGTGCCAGTCCTTTCCGCACTGCGGTATGGAGGAAGCGAGTAAGCATATGCTAGCAGAATGTGCTATGTATGCGGCAGCACGATATATGACATATTCGGTAAATATACACTGTAGGAAACCGAACTAAGGGATGTCCAACTTAAAGATGTCCTTCTGATCTGCAGGAAAACGAGAAGATTTGAAGAAGAATGTAGAATGGGAAGGCAGCCGGGACACTAACCTGCAGCTCAAACTCCAGGGAAATGGGCTGAACGAATGCGAGAAAAGTGCTCGACAGCCCGCCTGATCCGGCCGGGTGTCCCTACACTACATTTACATCTAAATGTGTAACTTCTATGAAATTATGTCTGGGCTACCAAAATCTAGGAAACTTAGCGTAGACAAACTCTGCTTGGATTAATCCGGTCGCTTAATTAACACCTCTTTCACAATGTTTGCTAACGTATAACATACAAGAAATTTGACGACTAGCAATTCCATGTTACCATGCAATTGCTAGTGGTCAAACACACAAGACGAGCATTCGTAATATTGAATATGTAGATATATGTACGCGTTTTTAGTGTTATGCCGGCCATATACGTTCGGACCATAGATTTTTATCTAGTTCGGGCAATCCGTCAGATCTCCGTAATGGGTCTGTCCGCCGGGCATACGCCAGAAAAATTTATCATACATTTATTAGCAGATCTGGAGTATATGTATGAGTATGCGTAGAGGTGTAGCCTCACTCTGCATTTTCTATCGCATGTATTATGGGGAGTGTTCCGAGGAATTGTTCGGATTAATCCCTGCCGCTTCTTTCCGCCATCGCCCTACGCGACAATATTTCCACTCTCACCATTTAGATGGTTGGCAGTCCTCAACTGTGCGCTTTTCCCGAAACTTCCTGCCTCGCACAGCTAAACTGTGGAACGAACTGTCGCCAGCGGTGTTTCCGGACCGATACGACCTTCAAACCTTCAAGAAAAGAGCGTACTCCCACCTTAAAGGCCGGCAACGCACTTGCGACACCTCTGGTGTTGCGGGTGTCCATGGACGACGTTAATCGCTTACCATCAGGCGATTCGTTTGCTCGTTTGCCCCCTATAGCATAAAAAAAAATATGTCTGAACGTATACGGCCAGCAAAAGGTACCACATTGTCGCTTTCTGATAAGTTTCGTTTATCGTATGAATTTCAATGTCATTTGCGCTAGCGACAAAGTGAGTGTACTAAAAACATACATATAGGTATGTAGAATCTTCTAATATACTTTTCGACACAGGAAATTTCAAATGTCGTAAGAGACATGTTAAAGGGTTGGACTTACGACATTTCAAATTTCCACTTTCGTTTTGTAGAAATGCGCTGCTTTAACGTAGTTGAGGACAAATGTAATTTTTTTAGTAAAAGCCGGGAAAGTTACCATTGCGTCAGTTGCCGAGCCGCTAATCTAATGCCAAGAAGATTCGTTTAGGATTGACACTTTATCAACAAAACAGGCGACAAAATTATAAAAAACAAGCACAAATTTACGGTGGTACAACTACAGTCAACTATAAAGATATGCATACAGCCATTGTGCCAAAAATATGTATACAGGACTTTATTGCTTGAACATTAAGGTCGTGTATACATATTTTTGGCACTATTAATATCTTTGTAGTTGACTATCCATAACAGTAATTCATGGCACCAACCTGTAACCTTTTCTTCTCGATGTTCATCATAATAATCACTTCTTCTGTGAAGAGGTCCTTTATAGGAATAAAAAGAAGAGATACGTATAGTAAATGTAATCATTGTCACAATCACAAGTATGTAGATACAGATCTACCGTTTAAGTGGGCGTCTCCCTAGGTACTTATGTGAGGAGAGACCGGGTTACAGGTACGTCACACTAAACTAAAATCATGACAACCGCTGCACATAACTACCTTGGATGACTCGGGGCATCTATATAAAAGTGATGTAGTAATTATTTTATCGACAATAATTCTCATTATTAAATTAAAAAAATAAACATTTAAATACGTGTAGGTATATTTATGATATGAATGGTACTGACAATAAATTCATATTTTGATTGAAATTACATTGTATACATACTTTTATTATCTTAAGAGACTCGATATCAGATATGACATCGAAACTTTTTATGGGGTAAAACAATTTATTTCAACTAACTATTTAAACTATTTCAGATATAATAAACAAAATATAAATAGTAAGTTACAAGGTTACTTAAGGTAAACAGTTATTTACCTTAGATCTAAAATAGGTCCTTGAGGCATTGTACCTACGAGTAGGATGCTGGCGGCATTTCCTCGTGTATATACTGATACGTTGTGCGAGGAAGCCACCAGCTCTTCGGTCACCAACTCACCAGTTACATCAACCAGACGTTTCGCGATTTCTACAAAACTTGCGTGCGCTGGGACCCCGCTGCGCTGGCAGAATATTCAGTTCGCACATATATAAATGTAATTATATCGACATATTATTTATCGATATCAAATCCCTAGAACTTGCCCCGAGTTATCCCTGGTTTATGATACCTAGCTCCTGTGAGTGTTCCACGACCCCTCTTAACCCACGCTCAATCCTAGGGAGACGCCTTATTTAGTTAAACCAAAAATAAATAAATAAATCTTTGGTTAAACGGTAGACCTATATTCCTATAAGGTATATTATATTAGTGCTTCGTAGGTGCTAGTTGGTTCTTCGGGAAGGTTCCATGCCAACGATTTGAACAATTGCAACATGAAGCATTTCGTTTGTTCGCTCGGCTATTTTCCTCTCTATCGCTCTCGCATATTCAAACGATAAAGAGGCTAATAGACGAACGAAAGAGGTGGTTCGCGGTAGGCCCTCTGTTTAGGTAGATCAGCCCAGAGATTTATTTATTTACACGGAAAAAACACATAGGTGTAACTTCGGTAGGTATGTACAGTCAAGTGAAAAAATATGGTTCGACATAATCGACTCATAAATGGTACTACGCTCTTATTACACCGGCATAAGGTGCTATGGGACGTATTTTTGAGTAAGATGTGCACCACCATATTTTTACACTTGACTGTACATACCTACCGAAGTTACATACTCGTAGTAAATACCTTAGGACTTATCTGGAAATTTAAATTATGGCTTAATCGGTTTAAAATATAATTAAACCGCTTGAACAAATCCAGAGCTTTCAGAGCTGTTACAGACGTTTTCATCATTATTTTATACTCAAGGACATAGGAACTACACCTAATTATAATTTTATGCCACACCTGGCCTTAAAGTGCCTTTTTCCGCACGCTACGCGTACGGAAATAGTTATTTATGATGCAAGTGTAGAAAGTAGGCTTTTTCTGACGAGTGTCGGTTACTATAAAACACGAACGAAGTGAGTGTTTTAAACCGACACGAGTTGGAAAAAAGCCTTCATTTCAACACGTATATCATACAAAATTTTACAATGCATTAGCTCGGAAAGCCGCTACATTCTTCAGAATGAAAGGTCCATATTTTATCTTACCAGACTAAATATTTCAAGTAATATGTATCACTCCATTGACAAGCTTTTTATTATTTAAAAATTTCATAGATATTAAAAATTAAATTAAAAATTAAAAAAACCCCCGACCCAAAAAAAGTACTTACGCAATTAATATGAGAATATAATTATAATTTTGTTTAGATAGGTGATTTTTTTTTATACGAATGTTGTGATTAGGTAGGAATCATTTGATTTAGGTAGGTATTTTTGAAGGTAAAAAGCGGTCCCCCGACGGGAGAAAATTTAATCAAAAATTTCATACGTACGGTCAACAGCAGGCCAAGATAACCATTTGCAGTTCAAAATTAGCGGTTATGCGTCCGACACAAAGGTGGCACCACGTCCCGAGTAGATATAGTCTGACATGCTTTAGTTGGTACTTAGTTACTTACGTAGTGTTAAAAGTTATTTTTTCTTTTTATAGGGTTTAGCATTTAACCTTTTCTCATATTAATTGCGTAAGTACTTTTTTTGGGTCGGGGGTTTTTTTAATTTTAAATTTAATTTTTATTTCATGCTTTTTGAAGGAGCTCCTTAATTTTTCATTCTTTCATTTAATTTCTTTTATTCTTGCCATTTAAGGGTAATTTTGTGTTTTATTGTAAAATTGTCTGTTATATCAAGTCTATGCAAGTCTATTAAGCCGCGTAAAAAAGTTTAGATGGGGTCGCTATATGCGATCTCGACCAAATGAAGCTGTTTAACAATCCTCATGACAAACTGGCTCTGGGAGAATTGCACAGATTGAAAAAAATTAAAGATTAAACTTTGGTCATTCTAGATTTTCAGCAAAAATATAAATCGGTTTATCCGTATCATTCCGGCATTCCAGGGTTTTATCCTCCACATCCCATTTCCAGCATCAGGTCCTCGATTAGAAACATAAAGAGAACTGGTTAAGACAAATCCAACGAGCCCAAACTCGATGGGTTTACTAAAAGGCAGTCCAGGGTTACGTCTCCTATCTTCGTGCGCTAACAGCAGACCAGCTCAGTGGTTCCAGAAGACATTAGTGTTTCAAATGTCAGATCCCACCTATGCTTGCAAGTAAACTGAGCGTGTAACATTCCTATCACACCTAACAAACGACCTGATGACCTTGAAGACCTGAACCGATTTCCACCAAACAGCTAAGAACACTCTCGACTGATATAAATTTCAAACAAAAAAAACCGCATTAAAATCGTATCATGAAAGTGGAATGAAGGTGATTTTAAGAGCTGTACTGTAGGTATCTAACTGTTTCGTTCTAGGGAAACATACTAAGCCGCGAAGTCTTCTAGATTTGGTTGATGGCGCTGTTAACAGTTTAGTAGGTTTTGTCAAACAAAATCTATGAAATTAAGTGGGTAACCTAATGATATAAATTGAATATACTGAAAAATTAATCACAACCAGGTACTTAAAAACTGAATGAAATATGAAAAAAAAACACAAACACAAGTCTTATTATAATAACCCGTCTTTCGCCATTCTTGGTGCAAAAGAGCCCAGAACACTAGCGGCATTTCCATGCTGGATGGCTACGGACAACCTTAGATCGGGCTCCTCTCCCTTTTGTCTGAGTCGATTGCTTATGTCATGCAGAACAATTTTGCGTTCCCCCAAAGCGGCCCGCTGTCTCCACCACCAAAGGCATGAACATGTATTGTATCCATGTCCTACAGACCTAAGTTGGTTATCCACGAATGTCATCTGATAATGATAATGCTATAAGTTCATGAAAAGACAAGTTGCATGGATAGTGCGACGGTGATTGCTGTCAAATGTGAGTACTTAACTGTATAGAATTATCAGAAATTGTCATACAAAGGTGACAAAGTGTTGTCTTATCACGTAAGTATCACGCTATCCATTTGGGATCTTATCCCAGAAGAGAGCGCACACTTTTGCCGCTTCGCCGCCGCTAGAGTTTCGGCAGAGGGCTCCTGCCACGTGGGAAGTGCGAGTAATACGGGTGGTCGAAAATGTGCTGACACACAATGTGTCTCCCACAGCACCAGCGTCACTCCATCTTGCTATCAGTGCGGCTAAACCCAGTGGCTCCATAACGGAATTAACACCTGTTGACTGAAGAGACCTCAGGACAATATCATTGAGGTCTTAGTGACGCGGAATCCTACCACTACAAAGACGGCAACTCAATGTACTCGTATAATATGGCTGTCGACATGTCGGCATTGTACAAGCGGATGACATACATCATGGCGGGCCCAGAGGAGAACAATGGCCAAACGCAACGATTTTGCGCAAAAAACAAGTCACAAACCCAGTACGGTTTTTATATTAAATTTTGGACAAGGATAGTTTATAAATAAACTTAGATTTTTTCGTTTGTTACTTTACTTAAAATACTAGAAATTACTGAATATGCACAACTAGATGGATTAGGATGGCACTTATTACAGTTCTATCTATATGCCACTAATCGAACTAAGTATCGCCTATGTCCTCCTTATATAGATGTGATTAAAATTATTTTAACTTTGCGCAAAAACATTCTTAGATCATGTCATTACATACATTTTACTTAATAATGGCATCTATTTTATTTTTGTTGTCTAGCAAACTGATCTTGCGTAGCGATGCAGTCACAAAACCAGCACAGTTTCTTCAATTAAATTTTGTACAAATTTCCACGCGATGCTAATATTGTAAATTTGATGAATTCTTATCCGGTACCACTTCACATTAATTTAAAAACGCTGTATGGATTAAGGTGAAATTTGGCATTGGGATGTTTTGACTCCTAGGAAAGCACAGAATAGTTTTTGTTACGAAAATCATTCTATATAGAGGTACCTACGTACCCACCCAATGAAAGTTTATATGCGCGACGTAATTATTTTGGTATCCTCGCAATGTTTTTCTTCACTGGGAAGTAAGTTGTAATCAGGTATCGAATGAAATTCCGTGGGTTAAATTCAGTGAGCTTAAGACAGTGTTTTAAACCGTGATCAAAACCACTCGGCCTTGATTACTTATTTAATTAAAATATAATTTATGTAAACTTGGACGTACTTTTTACCATATGTACAGCGTATCCAACCACTGAAAGATTAATATGTGGTAGATACAAATATACATAGGTACAGCTGTAACAAAAATGCTGGTGATTCGATTAAATGCGTAATCAGTATCGTATTGTGGTTAGCAGAAAAAATAAACAAAAAAAATATGTAAGAAAAAAGCATTCAGTCCAATTTTTCTAAATCAGATTACAATATTGATCACCAGCATTTTTGGTATATCCTGAATTATTAACGAGAAAAAAGAATAACAGGTTACTGTAGTTGCAAGTTAGTTGTTTGTTTTATACGGCCCCGGAATTTAATTAGCAATTTACAGTTCAAGTCAATTTGGTCTTTAATACTTATGCTAATAAAAATACACTACCAAACATTATAATACTACGCAGACGAAGTCGCGGGTAACAGCTAGTATTTTATAAACGCGAATGACAAAAATGTATGTCTGATTAATGTTATTCAAATAATGCCTTGGTTTGGACAATGCAAAAGTATTAAGTTATTTACAGTTTTTTTTAATTAAAAAGCTACTTTCTCGCACGTGTGCGAAAAAGAGCCACTTTCTATGCATAAGTTTACCCTTGAAAATAGCACTTTCCGAGCTAATGCATTGTAAAAGCCGATTTCTGCCCAAGTGTAGGCATAAAATGATGTACCTAACACGTGAGGTAATAAATAAAGCCCTTGATCGCATATTTACGTCCCTCGCTTGCAGCTCGGGTCGCAAACATCTGCGATCTCGGCCTTTCTTTGTTTTACTGCACTAGTTAGGTAATGTACTATATATATTAACATGTTTATGACTTTTTAGTTCCAAATAAAACCTTCAATACCTAATATGTAATAGTAGAAATTAGAACTAACCGTAGAAGTATGAGTAATCTGGGAAGTTAGGTCGCATTATTCCTGAAAAGAAAATTGTATTACTTACATACTAAAACAGTCGCAAGAAACCAGGGCCCTTACCATGACGTCTTAACGCGATTCAGTTTAGGTTCTTATCTGTGCTCGCTTCTATAAATATATGACAGCGACTCAGTGTACGAGTAGGTCCTAAACTGAGGTCGTGATAAGACGTCATGGTAAGGGACTGGGCTTTGACTGAGCTTGGGCACCCCAATCGTGAACAGTTTAGATAGGGAACTCTAAAAACAGACTATACCTACACCTATTTTTGAAATATCACCGGTTTAAGTGACTTTGCAACCCACTTCATAATTTCAAAAGGAGGAGGTTCTCAATTCGTGTGAATGTTATTATTATTATTATTCTCTTTATTTATTCTTCTTCTTAGGTTAGGGTTTTTTTTACAACATGATTATAAAAGTAAAATACAAAAATACATACAAAAGCAATACCTATATAAAACATAAACACATTATAAAAAAAACCTAACCTAGGGTGCCGCCGGCAACGGGGCAGGGCCCAGGCTGCCGGTGGTTAGGGCCGCAGAGAAAGGAACCGCCGGACTACACGCGCCGTGTCCAGGATTACCGCCTTCTGCATCTGACCCTTGATCATTATTATTATTTTTAATGTTTGTTACCACAGAACTCCGTGATTACTTTAAAAATTCCTTTTTTATCTGAAAGTAAATGGTTCCAGATAGGTCCCATTTTTTTCAAAATCTATTTCTGATGATGGGATCTATGAGGAGTTGACAGAACTCCTTAAATTTGAAAGGTACACGCATGGTGATTTGGGTGGTTTTTAAGAAACTCGAGCATTTCTTTACGATAATCATCAATTTGGTGGAGTAGACCTGATGATGAAGACCAGGGATGGCAAAGTGGAACTGCTTGGTAATTCGATCCCAGCTCTATCATCCGATTTAAGTCATTCATCTTTTGTTTGTAAGGAAATACCTTCAAGGTAGTCCTATTTGATTATATTTCTATTCTGATGATGGAATTTATGAGGAATCGAGAGAACTCCTCAAATTTTAAAGACACATGCATTGTGATTTGGTGGTGGTAATAAGTAGACACGAGGGGAGCAATGGTAGCCAACATTACGTCCAGAAATTTTCATGTCACCTTTTCAACGCTAAGAACATGCGCAACGACATGCATACCACGCCAACGACACTGGAAAGTATCATGGCGGGCGCTGTCAAAGCAACCGTCCTGCTGACTGACAGACAAGGGTTTATATTCGTTATTCACTAATCGAGATATTGGCGTGTAGGCCACATTTTAACGCGAGAGGAAAAGCGTTGAAAAGCTTAATATTTCATTGTGCTTACGGCGTGATTGTGGAAACATCGGATATAAAGGCTGTGGTGGCTGAGGCATCATGTCGTAGAACCGCCTAGAAGGCGCGGTGGAGGCTGTCATCGGCCATCCCCAAGAGTACGGGGCCGCCGCGGTGTATAACAAGGCGGGATACTGCGGATACAGCGGATGTCCTCCCGGTATGCTGGGCAATGTGGCAGAACCTGTGGATATTTCTCGTGGTCGTAAAATGTTCCCTTTTATACCGTTCGCGCAGCAAGTCGGAGGAATCGTACTAGAGCCCCGTTTCACTACATTACATACCCTCGCCTGTCATAAAATTTAAATATAATCGTTATTTCCTGTATTCGGAAATGACGAAGATGCCTATATTTGGCGTAGGTAGTGCTAGTGTTGTCTCGGCGCAGTCGCATTCGCACAGATCTTCGCATCCGCATTTCACCTAGAAATTCCTCAGAATTGCTTCGCGTGCCTACCTCTATATATTTTATAACATGATATAACTTATTCATGCTTTAGGTAATCTTACTTGAGACTGGTATTTCGGTGCTTTGTGCCTTCGTCAAGTTAAGTGATTCCCCTGTGGAGGCTTCACCTACAGTCGTCGCGCACGTCGATTGCTCCACCGGGCTGGCGTCCGCGTCCAGCCCTGGCGCTACATTGCGCTCTCGCAGCAGTTTAACATACTCTGTAACGGTAGCCACCGAATAACTCAATCTATTTCCCAAGTATAATGCAGTTGGGGTCTGGGTTGGATTTAGAGCTTCATACCTGATTTCAGGATATCTACTAAAAGTAAAGCCTGATTTAATCTGTCGTCGTCCGTCTCCGGAACTTCATTGAGCGCAACGTCGAGTAACCCTGGCTGAACAGCCGCTACTAAACACAATACAAATCCCGTCAAAAATATGTACATCATAACTAAAGCATTTTCCTATTCACACTGCATGCGTATCTCGGAAGGAATTTCAATAAAATTCTCACTTGCTGAACGAATTTTATGTGCAGTCATGCTCGTAATCTATAACGGAAACGGTCAACAAATAAAATTGATAAGAATAAAAGCTAGTGTTGACACTTATTTTGAATTTTTGGCTCTCTTCTATTTCATCTAATTCTTCGAAACTTACTTCTAAAGCAGGAACACCGCCGTCTTGCTCTACTTTCTGGAAACTCGCAGACATTTGTGGAAAAACTATTAACTATTATAGCGCTGTTTTGTCCTTTAAAACTAGCGTGGAAAAACGCATATTATCCACATGTGGGGCAAGGTAATCTAATTCCTATCACTTACCACCAGTCCAGTATAAGTGAGTCCTATATGCCCATAGTAAATATGCTTGTTGATGTGATCAAGTCTTATCCCGCACTTGGTAAGCTGTTGGCAATATCTTATACTTATCATATTGGATTTGTAGCTCCTTTCCATACCTTTTTCGATAGCTTTAAGCTCCACAAATTGTTTCCTGTTAGTGAGGTAGGATGCGTACAGTTTTAATACCTTTCCTCGAATTCCATAGTGTTCCAGTTTATGTAATAGTATCTTGTGATCCACAGTATCGAAGGCGGAGCTTAGGTCGAGAAACAATCCAGCTACTTTATTTCTATTATTAATTGCATGTACCACGTCACTAATTAAAGTGTCTGTAGCCTCGCGAGTCCCCACACCTTTGCGATATCCAAATTGTCTATTATGTAACGCATCACAGTTATTGAGATGTTTTTGCAAGCGAGACTTCATTATCCTCTCAAAAAGCTTTGACAATGCTGGTAAAAGTGAAATAGGTCTAAAAAATTTTGGGTCAGTTTTTATTCCCTTTTTATGGATTGGTAAAACCTTTGCAATCTTTAGTTGGTCCGGGAAAAAACCCAAATCTAAACACTCGTTAAAATCTTCTGCAAGTGGTTGGGCCAATATATCCACATTCTCTTTTATAACAGTTATTGGAATCTCATCGTATCCGACCGAAGTTTTTGGAGCCATTTCTGTTACGAGCTTCCAAACTTCATGGGGGGTGAACATTTCGAATTCCATGTTTCGTTCAACTCTTGTAGTACAGGTTTTGAGTGAATCTAAAGCATGTAAGGAATCGTTTGCAATATACCCGTTACTGTGATCAAATATCTCCGAGAATGTATCAGCCTGTTCTTGCGGATCTGTTATAATTCTGTCCGTGCGAAGTATTAATGCATCTTGTGATTTAAGTTTTGTTTTATTTCTGTGCCTGTTGACCACGTTCCATATATATATTTTTTAATCTCGTTTATTTTATAAGCCATACATCTTATGATTAAGTCGGCTTAAAAATAATTACAATGATGCTTAAACTTTAGGTGTGACTTTAACAATTGGGTTACTAATTAAGAAGTATTTTTATAATATTCAAATCTGAGATCCAATGACTGTATGATGAAACTTAAAAATCTGTCACTATGTTCGATAGTGAGTGAACCCTGAACTTAAAATTTGATGAAAAAAGAAGAGGAGATCCCCCGCGGAGCACTGAGTTTCTTTTAAGAGATCCAATCTCGATTTTTCGTTTATTTTACACTCGAGAACTAAGTGGAGGAGGTCCTCTTCTCTCTCACATCGTGTGCAATTTGGGTCGTCTCTTTTTTTCATTATAAAGTTAAATTTGTTGAGTGGGATGGACCACGTTCCATATTAATTTACTTGAATTATCAGCCTTTATTATTTCCCTTTGGAATGCAAACCTTTTCGCATTTCTGATATCTCGCTTATAAATTGTGATATACTTGGAACGATACTTGCGTAGCGTGTCACGGTCGTGGATACTGCTTCCTCTTGGTGTGAACTGTCCGCTGGGGCGGTGTACTCTCTCCTTTACTTTTTTCTTTGTTCATAGACGGGATCACAAAATCACTTGTTTCTTCATACCACCTTTACGCTGACGACTTACAGATCTACTCGGCGGCCAGCATCGGCAATGTGGGGGATTTAATAAGCCAAATTAATAGGGATCTCGACTGCATCCGCGATTGGGCTTCTTCAGTTGGCCTTATGGTTAATGCGAAAAAGTCCCAGGCAATAATGATTGGGAGTCCCCATTTCATCTCCAAGTTGTCTGAAATGGCAATGCCTGAAATTCAATTTGATGGTACACACATTCCTTTTTCAGTTACTGAGCATCGCCCGACATGCTCTTGGCCGGTTTATTTCATAGTTAAAACGATAATGGGATGGACAATCCGAATAATATATGGAAACCTTGGGATAATTTTTTTCTCTTATTAGGATCGAAAGAGCTCGCGATTCTTAGTAGAAATACTAGAAATCATATAAAAAATACCCGCGTTAAAAAGCGTCCAGTAACAGAAAGCTGAATTCCTAAATGTTGAAATCCCGAAATGTTGACTTTCCCAGTATGTTGAAAGTATACCTACATTTTGAGAATTCAACTTTTTAATATTTCAACGTTATAAGAATTCAACATTTTGCGAAACTGAAAATAACCAACATTCTGGGAAAGTCAACATTTCGGGATTTCAACATTTTAGGAATTCAACTTTGTGGTCCTGGATGGTAGAAAGTAGTAGATCAGGAGAGAAAATAAACTAGAAAATTAATTTTACAAGGTATGATTAACATTTAGATTTTAAAAACTAATAGAATACAGAACATAGAGCCAGCTAGGCCGTAGGTTGTTAAATTGCTGAGCTGAGTCACTAGTAGAGATGAAAAGAAAACTAAATAAAACAAACAAACAAGCGAGTTTCTTTCTTAGTGGGCACTTCCCTGCAACACGTCACGCGCACGCTGAAGTTGAAGTAGTGGGTAGCCGCATCAGAACTTCAGAGCTGGTCAGCAGGATAGGAATGGGGTTCAACCGGACAGGAAGGGACGTTCGGTAGCGAGCAGGAGCATGCGCCGCATCAGCCGCATGGTTTGAGATAAAAGCCCAGTCCTGGCTTGGCTTCCTAGAATTCATCACTAGGTTAGTGTTTAAGCCGGAATACTTTGTGACTGCCACTCCCGAGATGGTCACTATGAAGCGTGCGTGCAGTTGTGAACCCACTTTTATTGGTAAAAATATGTAGGGTACGTAAGTGTTGATTTTGTACGAATACTGCAAGAGTGGTCTCGTCCGTGGCCCGACATGACACAGAGGAAAGCAACCATGGACTACGTTTTCTTCATTAAATTATTCTGTGCTTGTATAATCCTCAGTTGTTTTTCTAATTTTAGCCTTTGGGGTAACATTTACCAGTTTGAATTCTTTTAAAAGCTCGAAAGCCACCTCTGCTTCAACTGGGTTTTTAGCTTCTATCATGTAGGCTGCAGAGTTTTCGGGAAAAGTATCTGAAATAAATACTTACTTAATAAAGGCCGTCAATGGCTATACAAACTGCAAATAAAATCATCAATAAACTGACAAAAAAGTCGAGTTTAAACCATCGTGAGACATATTAATACTTATTACAATAAAATTACGGATAACAGTCACGTATTTTTAGTCACTTTGCGCGACATGTTTCGTACGTCTTACTCCAAACATACATGTCGCACATAGTGACTAAAATACGTGAGGTTTATCCGTAATTTTATTAGAAAATAAAAATGCGTGTGATATAAATATTATTATAAACAGTAGGTACTGCAATTGGTAAGTGCCTTTGTTATGTTTAGGGAATGAAAACCGGGTACCCGGGTAACCGAAAAAACCGGGTACCCGCCCTCATTTGGGCTCGGTTCTGAACCCGGTTTCGAACATCAGAAACCGGTTTTTAACCGAAACATTATATTTTATAAAAAACGTAATATTTTCTTCAGATTTTGCTTATAAAACACGTTTTTGAAACAGATTATATTGTATATAGTAGAATCCGATTAGTACGACTCCGCATAAAATAACCAAACGTTTTTAGCGACGTAAATATAGGCAGATGGTTGGTTTTTATGCAAGCCACTATCCAAGCCACTAACCGGTTTTTAACCGAAAGATTATATTTTATAAAAAACGTAATATTTTCTTCAGAGTTTGCTTATAAAACACGTTTTTGAAACAGATTATATTGTATATAGTAGAATCCGATTAGTACGACTCCGCATAAAATAACCAAACGTTTTTAGCGACGTAAATATAGGCAGATGGTTGGTTTTTATGCAAGCCACTATGAAAGTGCACCCGGACGTATTTAGTGCCACTGTTTATATTAACGGACCGCTTTTAACGACGGGATTTCACACGAAATAGTTCGGTTACAACGATGACGTGCATTGGAACCAAACAATACCTACAAGAAGAACCTTTGTTTAATGCGAATGTTCTAAAACTTAAACTAAGGCGAGTATTTGCAGGCTTAAGCTGCAATGTAATCTGGAAGGACGAGTAAACATGCCTGTGGTTCAACTATTTATTTCGCTAAAGAGCATAATATTCTTAATTTCGATTGTTCGATGAGTTCATAATAGAATAATGGTTCAGAAATCGATAAACAACTTTAAAATTGACAGGATATTTAGTACGACTTTCGGTTAGTACGACGTAATATCGTCAGTCCCTTCGACGTCGTTGTAACCAGTTTCTACTGTATCTACTGTACCACAAGTTGAAACGGTTAAATACCTTAGTTACCAAATTGACTCTGGATTAATGTGGGCCCACATATACAGGTAACTAGTGGTAAAAAAAAATGTTGACACAAATCAAATTATTTAATTTAATATTTTTTGATTTGTTATTAAAGTAGTAACACTACTATATATAAATTATAAATCGAAAAAGATGTCATATACTAAAGAAAAAGACCAGCACCGACGAAGGCAAAACCTCGGATTATGGATTATGGATATTTCGATTTATAGAGATAAATAGGCCTTAGTGTGGTATGCACTGTCCACTTGTCCAGAATAGCACCCAGTTTTATTTATTGTAAATATTGAACTGCCTACTATGGATATTTCTATTCGATTCTCGCGCAGGGTGTGGATCTCTGGTACAAGACCAAAGCTGCAATTTCCTAAGCACTGGCTTGCCAAATCTAGACGATAATAAAAATGTAATATTTTCTTCAGATTTTGCTATTAAAACAAGTTTTTGAAACAGATTGTATTGTATACAGTAGAATCCGATTAATACGACTCCGCATAAAATAACCAAACGTTTTTTAGCGATGAAAATATAGGCAGATGGCTGGTTTTCGTACAAGCCACTATTAAAGTGCATCCGTATAGTACGACTCTTATAATTATCGACGGACCGCTTTTAACCATGGGATTTCATATAAAATTGTTCGGTTACAACGGTGACGTGCATTGTAAACGAACAACGCATACAAGATGGAAACCATTGTTCAAAGTTAATGTTACAAAGTTCTAAAACTTAGGATTTCGTCTCGATATTTTATCGGCAATTTACAATGGCTTAGCTACAATGTTATCGAGTAGTACGAGTAAATAGGTCTATGGATCAACAATTTCATTCACTAAAGAGCAAAATATCCTTAATTATGCTTGTTCGGTGAGTTACATGAACTATTATATAATGAATAACATATAATGCATTTGTGATTATTAAATAAATAAAGAACCTTAAAATGGACAGTTTGTATTTGTACGACGTAATATCGTCGGTCGCTTTGATGTCGTTATAACCGAATTCTACTGTGTTCATTATTTGTGTTTTCGACGTGTTACTTCGACATTTACTTTTTCTGTCTTCCCGATATAATAACAATAAAAAGAAATTCTTCTCTTTTTAATCAATATTTCATTGCTATTTAAATGCAACCGGGCGAATATTTTTTTCTTATCTAGTCTTCGGCTAGCAGTGTAATTTTTTAGATTAAAAACAAACATCAAATAAAAAAACTTAAATTGCTTCCATTTAAAATAGCCGCTATTGTTTCTATGTAGTTCTGTCTGCTACGGTACGGTCACGTCTAAATATATATACGCTTCGGAATTTCTTACGGGGAAGAAGGTTCCAAATTGAATACAGGTACATAGGTATATATTTATGAAGCCAACCGTACCAGTTCAATTTACCAATATTTATTTGCATTCCAACTCATGACCAGGCGAGTTTTTATTGTTTAATAATATTTATTGAATGTTAAAAACCGTCCTGTGAATGTCAGGAAGTATCGTTGAGGATAGTGACACTTATGCAATATTAAAAAATGGCTTATAAAGCGACAGAAAAAAAATAGTCCAAAACCGGTTAAAAACCGGGTACCCGGTTTTGAGCATTGACATTTCGGTTAAAAACCGGGTTTGGATTTCGGGCGGTTTTTACAAACCCTAGTTATGTTTAATCCCACCAAAAACATAAATGTGAAAATGGAAGCCAAGTTCCATATAAGGTTGAGGAGTTTCTGTACAAGTTAAAGAATGTGAACTTAAAGATTTGACTTGGCTAGTTTTTACCGACTACTACGGATGAATTTTTTCGAACTCGAATAACTCGACTTGATTCGGCCGTTGATTCGAGTTGAAACTCGAGTTGACTAGACTCGACATTTGCGGCGGCCTATCCTATTGCCTATCGCTGAGCCAACTCGGCGAGTTGACCTTGACTCGTACGGATCAAACGCAGGCGCGTTCGCGTCGAGTTGGCGGATCGACTGGAGGCTGGAGCCGGCGAGTTGGCGGGTCGAGTTGACTCGGCGAGTTGAGACGGTCGAGTTGACTCGGCGAGTTCGCGGGTCGAGTTAAATCGCAATTGTTCACTCAGAGTCAGTAGTGTCAGTACACGGTCGAGTTGATTCGAGTTGTAAAGGAACTTGATTCGAGTTAACTAGCCTGGACGCTGATTCGAGTTATTCGAATCAGTCAACTCGACTCGCCCATCGCTACATCAAATGCATGAAACATATGAATTGACGTCTATCCCTATGAATTTTTGCGATTTATGGTTGTTTATATCTCAATAACCAATTAAGCTATATTTATGAAATTGGGTATCTTAAATTGTTAGTCTCGGGGGTCTAAATGGATGGGTCAAATTATTTCGTGTGTTTATATTCAGTAGATTTTGAGTAACAAAGGGGTCAAAAGTGCCTCCCGATGGTTCGTGTAAATATATACACACTGCAGCTGCGTCGCCTGAACTTGGCTGGACACGCTGCCGCGTGTCTAGATTTATACCTATTGCCTTACGTCCCTTTGAAGTTCTTTGCGGTGCTGCTAAATTTCGGTTGTTAGTGGTACGAGACTTCGAAGTGGCTTTACTGGAGGCTGTTGTAGGTTTGCGACTAGTAGTACTTTTGCTAGAACCGTCTGTCTTCGCCGTCATGGGAACTCCTTTAGTTCTTATTGTAGATGCTAGTGTCTCCGGATTCTTGTTTGTTGCTAGTAGTCTAATACCTGATAAATAAGTTCATTCTTGACTTTAGACTAATAATAATTCGTTGCTAATTTCCTTATTAAGACAGGTAATAAACCGGAGATCAAGTGTACATATACTTACGTGGATTATTATAAAATCGACGGCGAGGAGGATGTACATCTGAAAAAAATATGGTATGGTAATTTAACACTTAAACTAAAGTAAGTATAAGTAGGATATCTAGTTAGATCGATTTAACTTGTAAAGTTTTTCTAACGATACAATTGAAAAAACCACTTATCAAGTTATCAACCTCTATTTAGCCTTTACTACTTATTCAACGAAAGAAAGTCTATCCAAAATGGAATTTTACCAATACCTAACATACTTGAAACTGAAATGTTGACAAAACTTACCGTAAAAATAATAATCAGGAAAGAAACGTCTCCAAGGCCTTTGTTGCGGTGGAAGCCTTGCCGTATCATACAAGGGGGTGTTGTTGTGTGTCCTCGTGTTGCCAGGGTCTGACCACCGCCACGGGAACATGGGCGTGGCGTGAAGCCTTGGAGAGATCCATGGTGCCGAGCTCTTATTAAATGCGGGATGTCTATTCGCATGAGATACTATGCCTACGGAGATATATCATAACTAGAATCATATAAATAAGATTTATGTTGCAGAAACTTTGTTTTGACTACTAAAGGTATCAAAGATAGATAAAGATAGGTTAGGCAACCACAAAGTTTACTAGCGAGTAGTACCTAATATATGACGGCACCAATGTTAGGCACTTGAAGCTCACAGATGCCTGTGTGCACTTTGGTTCATGGCTCAAAGTTCATAATACAATTATAAATTGAGTGTGTTGACAATAGTACATATTCGTTTCTTTCAAATAAAAAATTGAGTTTCATCATTGGGTCTTTGTCCTTTACTGGTGCCTTACTCCTATAATGTATATATATATATATATCTTCACCCTATAAGGTCCCTTATAATATATTTGTTCCTGAGTTATGGATGTTTTTTTTATGTATTTAAGTATTTATATGCATCTATCTATTATATATATCATATATCGTCGTCTTCGAGTAGTACCAACAACACAAACCTTATTGAGCTTACTGTGGGACTAGCTCGATTTGTGTAAGATTGTCCCAGAATATTTATTATTAGAATACTTACTTATTTCCATTGTTAATGTTATGGTGAAGAAAGTAAGAGGACAATATGCCAGCCTATAAATTATTTTCCCAAAAATCGCACGGCGACAATCGCACGACGTTTCTAATCGTATAAACGAGGTAAAGTAGGTTCATACAAAATAACGAGACAACGCCGTAGTCGGGTTTATCTTAGCCTTTTAATTTGACTTACTCGTATTTGGTTAAGTAATTCTTTTGTATGTTAGAGCTTCGTATAGTAGGTGTACATATACATTTTAACAAGGCATGAAAGCGTTACAAACAAAGTAATTATAGGGTACTAACTTTTAACCAAAGTTGCAGTGGTTCTGTTTGGAGTTGATAATGTTGATATAGTCGTTTCATTTTCCTGACCAACTGAGCCAGAAGTCATTGCGCAAGTGGATTGTTCGACCTCCTCGGTGACATTCCTGGCCACTTCTGAACTTTGTCGTAATAGCTTTAAGTAGCCTGCAAGATAATATTTATGATACAGGCCACAGGTCCCTAATAATACTTAGATCTTAGATACGTCTGTATATACCTGATTTTAGCACATCTATTAGAAGCAAAGCTTGACTCAATTCGTTTTCGTCAGAGTTTATGGGAGTGTCTTGATCAGGTGTAGTTGTATCGTAGGTCAATTTTCCTTCAGATAAAACTATAAAATAAAAATCAGTAATAATAATAAAGGCAAAAATCATTACTGAAACATTACTTTCCGTCTATTTCTGTGTAGGTACTGGTACGGTATAAACGTGGCGTACCTTATTACAGTTATTACCACATAATCCATGTAGGTACTTATTTCAATTTTATGTGCATGCTTGCGTAGACCATATAAAATAGTTTGATAAAGTCAGCCATCACACCCTATTTTTTATTATGTACATAAAAATAGTGCTATTAAAATACTATTTTTCAGATTGTATAGCATACCTAAACATGTTAACATTCGCCAGTTTCATCAACCGACTTCATAACTTCAAAAAAGAAGAGGTTTTCAATTAGTGTGAAATTTTTATTTAAGTACATATTTATTTATTGTTTTTTTTGTGTTTGTTACCTTTGAACTCCGTCTATACTAAAACGATTAAAAAAAATCTATCTGAAAGCAGATGGTTTCAGATTGATTACCTAGTCCCATTTTTCAACCGACTTCAATATTTCTAAAGGAGGAGGTTCTCAATTCGTCTGTTTTTTTTTTAATGGATGTTCACTCATAACTCCGTCATTACTGAATCGATTTGAATTTTTTTTTGTTTTCTGAATGTAGATGGTTCCAGGTTGGTCCCATGGATCCATGAGGGAACTGAGGAAACTCCTCAAATTTGAAAGACACATGCATGCTGATTTGGGTGATTTCTTAAGAAACTCGAGCATTTCTTTACGAAAATCATCAATTTGGTGGAGTGGATCTGATAATGAAGACCAGGGATGGCAAAGTGGAACTGCTTGGTAAGTCCCAGGACTATCATCCGATTTAAAAAAATATTTTTTTGTCTGTATATAGATGGTTCCAGGTTTGTCCCGTTTTTTTTTAAATCAATTTCTGATGATGGGTTCCATGAGGAACTGAGGGAACTCCTCAAATTTGAAAGGCACATGCATGGTGATTTGGGTGATTTCTTAAGAAACTCGAGCGTTCTTTACGAAATTCATTAATTTGGTGGAGTGGATCTGATAATGAAGACCAGGGATGTCAAAGTGGAACTGCTTGGTAATTCCCAGGACTATCATCCGATTTAAAAAAATATTTTTTTGTATGAAAATAGATGGTTCCAGGTTTGTCTCGTTTTTTTCAAAATCAATTTCTGATGATGGAATCCATGAGGAACTGAGGGAACTCCTCAAATTTGAAAGGCACATGCATGCTGATTTGGGTGATTTCTTAAGAAACTCGAGCATTTCTTTACGAAATTCATCAATTTGGTGGAGTGGATCTGATAATGAAGACCAGGGATGTCAAAGTGGAACTGCTTGGTAATTCCCAGGACTATCATCCGATTTAAAAAAATATTTTTTTGTATGAAAATAGATGGTTCCAGGTTTGTCCCGTTTTTTTCAAAATCAATTTCTGATGATGGGATCCATGAGGAACTGAGGGAACTCCTCAAATTTGAAAGGCACATGCATGATGATTTGGGTAGTTTCTTAAGACACTCGAGCATTTCTTTACGAACATCATCAATTTGGTGGAGTGGACCTGATGATGAAGACCAGGGATGGCAAAGTGGAACTGCTTGGTAATTCCCAGCTCTATCATCCGATTTGAGACATTCATCTTTTCTTTGTAAAGAAATACCTTCAAGATAGTCCTATTTGATTATAGTTCTATTTTGATGATGGACTTCATGAGGGATTGAGAGAACTCCTCAAATTTTGACGGCACATGCATTCTGATTTGAGGGTTTCCTTAAGTAACTAAAACATTGTTTTGGGGGAGCCAACATTTTGATGAAGTGGACCTGATGATGAAGACCAGGGATGGCAAAGTGGAACTGGTCAATAAACCTAGCTCTACTTATTATCCTAGTTGTGACATTCATCTTTTTGATTTGATTTATATTCTGATGATGGAGTTCTAGAAGAATTCAGAGAACTCCTCAAATTTGAACGGCACGTTCATTAATTAGAGGGTGTTCATAATTAGCTTAGGCATTTTCTTACTGTGGCCATCATTTTGCTGGAGTGGACCTGATGTTGATAATCAGGGATGGCATAATGAAATAATTTACAGTCTGTCATCCAATTTAAGAGGGGGCAGAGTGTTTTCAACGTAAACGACAGTTACGGTTAAGACTGTGGCGTCCTCAATTATTTGCAAAGACATACAAGATGTATGTAATTATTATCTCAAAGAGTGTGTCTACCATATTCGTATATTTATAATCTACAATAATGTACAGTTTAGTAAATATGTCTACGCAAAGACGCAGCAAAATTGAGAAAAACGCGTGTCAGCGTTTATGCCAAAGTGAATGAAAAATCATTTGCTTTATTTTTAAAAACTAACTCTATCCAATCTCAAATATACAAGCTACTGAATTCGTATAGTCTTGTTACATAATACTGGTTCATTAATTAATTATGATTTTTTTAAAACGTCCTAAAAATCCGCCATACAAAATTACTATGGAATCTGATCGTTGAAATATAACAAGTGAGCAACACTCGAAATAACTAAGAAAAATCGCTTCATCAAAACTTGCTCAAACTTCCCTTCCCCCGAAAACCGGCAAATCCTGAGGGCCTTGAATATCGAGACCAAACAGAGAATTGCAGAGTTTCGGGAGAACGATTTCAGGCAACTGATGGGGGAGATAGGGCCTAGCCACCACGCATACTGGAAACTAGCTCGATCTCTCAAATCGGACGGCCATTGGTCAATTCCCCCCTTGGATCGCCCGGATCACCCGACACCCGCGCTCGAGGACAGTGAGAAAGCTGAATGCCTAGCCAGTAGTTTAGAATCCCAATGTTCGCCTAGCCTCCTGCCTGCCGATGAAGCCCATGTCGAGAGGGTAAATTCAGAGGTGGAAAGGAGATCGCGTCTTCCCGTAACTTCACCCTTAGTACCGGTGTCGGTTAAGGAAGTCAGTGATAGGGTTAGGGCACTCCGCGTAAAGAAGTCACCAGGTGCGGACGGCATATCAAACCGCATGCTGAGGCTTCTACCCGCTCATCTCATCCTCATTCTGGTTGGCATCTTCAATGCCGCCCTGGCCAATAGTCACTTTCCAGCCGCGTGGAAACGTGCAACGGTCATCGGGATCGCGAAGCCGGGAAAACCCCGGCGTTCGCCCGCCTCGTATAGGCCCATCAGCTTACTTAGCTCGCTTGCGAAGCTTTATGAGCGCATCATCCTCACCCGAATTCTCAGTTTCACGACTGAAAATTCAATTCTTACTGACGAGCAGTTCGGCTTTAGATCCGGACACTCGAGCGTCCACCAGGTGCACCGCCTCACGGAGCACATAACCTTTGGGTTCTCGCGATTTAGGGGGTTAAAGACTGGTGCGATCTTTCTTGACGTTGCAAAAGCCTTCGACAAGGTCTGGCATAACGGTTTGGTATACAAACTATATCAAATCGGAATGCCGGACAGACTCGTACTCATAATACGAGATTTCCTTACGGACAGAAGCTTTTGCTACCGAATTGAGGGAACGTTATCAGACCCACACCCTATCAGGGCCGGAGTCCCGCAAGGCTCCGTCCTCTCTCCTACGCTCTATTCGTTGTTCACGAACGACTTACCTAGGCACCCGCGTGTCGAACTAGGGTTGTTCGCGGACGACACCGCGCTCTATACGACGCACACTCGCTACGACCTTATTCGGAAATACCTCCAGGATGCAATCTTTGACCTAGGCCAATGGTTTCGTCTTTGGCGTATTGAAGTGAATCCGGATAAGAGCGCAGCGATAATATTCCACCCAACAGACAATATGCCGTTGGACTCGAGGGTGGAACCGGTTCGGCTTTTCGACCAACGCATCCCGTGGGTCAATGAGGTGAAATACCTCGGCGTTACTCTCGATCGTAGACTGACTTTCCTTAGCCACATCCGTAGGGTACGAAGAAATGCGAGCTTCGTACTAGGTAGGCTTGGGGGGATGATCAACAGGTTTAGTAAGATGTCACTTAGAAATAAGCTGACGCTTTACAAGACGTGTGTTCGTCCCATAATGAGTTACTCAAGTGTGGTATTTTCCCACATGAGTAAGACACGTCTCAAGCCGCTTCAGGTCGTACAGAATCGTTTCCTCCGTAGGGCGACTGGTGCCCCGTGGTACCAGACGAACCTCAGTCTGCACCGCGACATGAAGCTTAACTCCATGTACGGTTTCTTTAAGCAAACTGCTCGGCGTTACTTTGATAACGCCTCCCATCATAGGAATCCACTAGTCAGGAATGCTGCCAATTATTTGCCAACTCCTCCACCACCTCCGGAACTTCTTGCTCACGATTCACTGATTAGGGGTCGCTCAGTCCGGCGACCTAGGCACACACTCACGGACCCGGACGACGAAATCGCAGCCGACTTCGAAAGAAGGCGCGCTGCAATATCGTCGCCCGACGCGCCGCGTACACACCAGCGTCCCCGCCGGCGGGGTCGCCCACCCCGCGACATAGACACATTCAGTCCGTTATCGACCCGGTACCGCCGCGTACCGGATAGCATCAATCCGACCGCGATCGGACCTAGCTGAGTTTCTTGCTGGAATCTTCTCGGCTAGGTTAGGGGTAGCGAACCAGCAATAAAACTCCCAGTAGCTAGTTTTCTTACACACACCTCAGATTTGGTTGGACCCGGTCCAACCGATCTCTCTGGAGCGCAAACTCAGAAGGAGTATTCCAGAGTAGTAAATATCGTGTGATGTCGTGGAAGGGTCCTGGATTTTCCCCAGGCTACCATCCCACTTCACAGTCCGTACGCTCCAAAGCTCAGTGCATGGAGCCCCTGCCAGGTTCAAAAAAAAAAAAAAAAAAAAAAAAAAAAAAACACTCGAAATAGTCAGTCGGCCCCGAATGTTCGAAGCGACACCACGTCTCTCTGCGGAGCGTCTACATCTTGAAATAAATCGATGTTCATTGTGTACGTATACTGCGTTATAGGTAGCAAAACGGTATAAGAATTTTTTTACCATTTTTTGTGTTTCCAAAGGAAATAGGCAATAGCAACCAGTTCAAAATGAATGACATACAGAGTTAGTTTCGTTTATACCTCATTGTATATAGTGTCACTTGGACCGTGACTGGTGTCCAAGGTCTGATGATGAAGCAGAAAGATGACCACCGGAACTCAGGAAGTAGTTGATGTAATACCCCCGTGTTTGGGCTCGTTAGGTTTGTTCTGGTGAGCACTTGGACCGTGAGTGGTGTCCAAGGTCTGATGATGGAGCAGAAAGATGACCACCGGAACTCAGGAAGTAGTTGATGTAATACCCCCGTGTTTGGGCTCGTTAGGTTTGTTCTGGTGAGCACTTGGACCGTGAGTGGTGTCCAAGGTCTGATGATGGAGCAGAAATATGACCACCGGAACTCAGGAAGTAGTTGATGTAATACCCCCGTGTTTGGACTCATTTGTATTGTTTTGGCGGGCACTTGGACCGTGACTGGTGTCCAAGGTCTGATGATGGAGCAGAAAGATGACCAGCGGAACTCAGGAAGTAGTTGATGTAATACCCCTGTGTTTGGCCTCGTTAGGTTTGGTTAGGCGAGCACTTGGGCCGTAGGTGGTGTCCAAGGTCTGATGATGGAGCAGAAAGGCGGCCACCGGAACTCAGGCAGTAGTTGATGTAATACCCCCATGTTTGGAGTCATTTGTATTGTTTTGACGAGCACTTGGATCGTGAGTGGTGTCCAAGGTCTGATGATGGAGCAGAAAGGTGTCAACCGGTACTCAGGAACCAGTGGGTGGAATACCTTCGTGTTCAGACTCGTAGATTTTGTTTTGACGAGCACTTGGGCTATACATGGTGTCCAAGGTCTGATGGTGGAGCAGTAAAGTGTCAACTGGTACTCAGGAACCAGTTGATAGAATACCTTCGTGTTTAGACTCGTTAGTTTTGATTCGACGAGCACTTGGGCCATGCATGGTTTCCAAGGTCTGATGATGGAGCAGATATTTACAAATATATTAAAAAATTATAAATTATATTTATTACATTAATATTTATAAATTTTGTAAGGTTGACTCCGATTTGGATAAAAATCGATATCTGAGGATCCGGCGGGGTGATTAACATGAATCTTGAGTCAAATTTGTTAAATATTGTTTAAACCGACGCCATCTTGGATTTTGTAAGATAAACACTGATTTGGATAAAAATCGATATCTGACGATCCGGCGGGGTCCTTACCATGAATCCAGAATCAAAATCGTAAAATACTGTAAAAAGCGACGCCATCTTGGATTTTGTGCGATAAACTCCGATTTGGATAAAAATTGATATCTGAGGATCCAGTGGGGACCATGACATGAATCTAGGATCAATATTGTAAAATATTGTAAAAACCGACGCCATCTTGGATTTTGTAAAATCAACTCCGATTTGGATAAAAATCGATATCTGACTATCCGGCGGGGTCCTTAACATGAATCCAGAATCAAAATCGTCAAATATTGTAAAAAGCGACGCCATCTTGGATTTTGTGAGATTAGCTCCGATTTGGATAAAAATCGATATCTGAGGATCCAGCGGGGTGATTAACATGAATCTTGAGTCAAAATTGTAAAATATTGTTAAAACCGACGCCATCTTGGATTTTGTAAGATCAACTCCGATTTGGATAAAAATTGATATCTGACGATCCGGCGGGGTCCTTAACATGAATCCAGAATCAAAATCGTAAAATATTGTAAAAAGTGACGCCATCTTGGATTTTGTGAGCTTAACTCCGATTTGGATAAAAATCGATATCTAAGGATCCGAAGGAGTGATTAACATGAATCTTGAGTCAAAATTGTAAAATATTGTTAAAACCGACGTTATCCAAATCGGAGTTGATCTTACAAAATCCAAGATGACGTCGGTTTTAACAATATTTTACAATTTTGACTCAAGATTAATGTTAATCAACCCGCCGGATTCTCAGATATCGATTTTTATCCAAATCGCAGTTAATCTCACAAAATCCAAGATGGCGTCGCTTTTTACAATATTTAACGATTTTGATTCTGGATTCATGTTAAGGACCCCGCCGGATCGTCAGATATCGATTTTTATCCAAATCGGAGTTAATCTCACAAAGTCCAAGATGGCGTCGCTTTTTACAATATTTAACGATTTTGATTCTGGATTCATGTTAAGGACCCCGCCGGATCGTCAGATATAATTTTTTATCCAAATCGGAGTTGATCTTACAAAATCCAAGATGGCGTCGGTTTTTACATTATTTTACAATTTTGACTCTGGATTCATGTTAATCACTCCGTCGGATCCTCGGATATCGATTTTTATCCAAATCGGAGTTAAGCTCACAAAATCCAAGATGGCGTCGCTTTTTACAATATTTTACGATTTTGATTCTAGATTCATGTTAAGGACCCCGCCGGATCGTCAGATATCAATTTTTATCCAAATCGGAGTTAAGCTCACAAAATCCAAGATGGCGTCGCTTTTTACAATATTTTACAATTTTGACTCTGGATTCATGTTAATCACCCCGCCGGATCCTCAGATATCGATTTTTATCCAAATCGCAGTTAATCTCACAAAATCCAAGATGGCGTCGCTTTTTACAATATTTAACGATTTTGATTCTGGATTCATGTTAAGGACCCCGCCGGATCGTCAGATATCGATTTTTATCCAAATCGGAGTTAATCTCACAAAGTCCAAGATGGCGTCGGTTTTTACATTATTTTACAATTTTGACTCTGGAAGTCTGGATTCATGTTAATCACTCCGTCGGATCCTCGGATATCGATTTTTATCCAAATCGGAGTTAATCTCACAAAGTCCAAGATGGCGTCGCTTTTTACAATATTTAACGATTTTGATTCTAGATTCATGTTAAGGACCCCGCCGGATCGTCAGATATCAATTTTTATCCAAATCGGAGTTGATCTTACAAAATCCAAGATGGCGTCGGTTTTTACAATATTTTACCATTTTGACTCTGGATTCATGTTAATCACTTCGTCGGATCCTCGGATATCGATTTTTATCCAAATCGGAGTCAACCTTACAAAATTTATAAATATTGATATAATCAATATTATAAAAGTGACGTTTTCTGGGTAAAGAAAGATACCACATTGTCGCTTATTGATAAGAATGATAAGGCGCTTCTGTCATAAAGAATCACTTGGAAAACCTTATCAACAGGCGACAATGTGGTACTTTTACCAAGAAAACGACACAATTTTTTAACGATTTCATAATATGTGACGTTTTGCGGTGAAAGGTACCTTATGGACGATCGGCGCTTACGCTGTTAACAAAGACGCTGATAATAATGCGCTGCAACGCGACGTAAGCGCCGACCGTCCATAAGGTACCTTTAGCCGTAAATAGCCACATATGAAATCATAAAAAATGTGCTTTTATTTAGAAAAAGGCACTTTGCCATTCTGCCGGTTGTCGATAAGGCGCGAATGTCATAAATATTAGTTTAGAAATGAACCTTATCAACAACCGACAGAATGGTACCTTTCTTTAGTACTAAATACAAACACAAATAATAAAATCATTTGGAAAAACCGAACAAATATTAGGTGAATTAATACAATATCTGTATCAAAGGATTATAAAAATGAGGAATTCTAAGATTTCTAAGTTATAACCTTTTAACGCCCGAATAATGACGCGCCGGTGTAGTAGTGTGCGTGCGCGCACGCACACAGATAGCGAGCAGTGCGGGGCCGCTAAATGCCTATTTCGTGTCCGCGGCAAACACTCTGCCCGCTCTTAACACATTGTTATTTTGTTTGTTTTAAAGGTCTACAAGGGAGTTCCGTTTGATTATACTTCACATGTAATGATGGCAGCCCTGGGACATTAAGAAATCTCCTCAATTTTCAATCGTACACGTGCGGTGTATTGGATATTTGTGAAGTAAACTGGCTAACTCAAACAAATTCAAAATTTCACTTTTACCGGGGACCAAATGATGCCGGTTTTTTTTTTCAATTATTTCAAAATGTATTTCTGATGATGGTATCCATGAGAAATTGATTGAACTTTTCAAATTTGAAAGGGACGATGATTGGGGTGTTTTCTTAAGACACTCGAGCATTTCTTTAGGAAAACCATTTTTGAAACCGATTTTTGAGATTCGAGTGATTCAAGTGATCGAAAATAATCAATCGCACGTGATTTGTCACGATTATATTCGCATGATACCATAGTTCGTATTTTTGAAAGTCACTGGAATTAGGTATCACTGGAAAGGCTAGTGGAGTTTCTTTCTACTTCGTTTTTATTCACATTCGAATGAAATATTCGAGAGTTCGAATCTCAAAAATCGTCCTGATTGAAAAGATGAAGACCAGGGATGGCAAAGTGGAACTGCTTTGTAATTCCTACCTCTATCATCAGATTTGAGACATTCGTCTTTTGTTTGTAAGGAAATAACTTCAAGGTTATATTTTGATTATAATCCGCTGGTTACGGGCTCAAGCCCTGGTCCGTACCAATGAGTTAAGTTAGTAAAATATCATTTGATATTTTACCAATCTCTTTTTGGTGAAGGAAAAGATCGTGAGGAAACGGGACTAATTAAACCCTAGTTTAGGTTTGAAGGCCTTATTCACCTCCCGGGTTGGAAGGTCAGATGGCTGTCGCTGTCCTAAAACTAGTGCCTACGCTAAATTTTGGGATTAAAATAGCCGTTTTTTTTTTGTCGAAATGTAATCATTTTTGTTTGAACCGAAATTTTTATGTGTGTTCTATTGATTCTAAAAATTCCATACATCTTTCAAACTTTCGATTGCGCTACCGCCATACTAAATCCGTGAAAAAAGTGTCAAAACGGAAAAACAATCTCGGGACACGTTTTTTTCTCCTACGTGGATTGAAAGAGCTCGCGGGCTGAATAGGAACACATGAATATTTCCAATAACAAAAAAAAAAAACAACTAAAATAAAAACGCCCAGATGCCAAAAACCCCACGCTCCCTGAGACGTGGTTAAAGCAGGGACAAGCGCTAGGAAGAAAAATACTTAAATACGTTGAGTGTAGGTTAGTGCGGTTTATCTAAAATATAGGTACGTGTTATCGTAACTACCTAAGCAAGGTAGGTGGCTTTAGTGTGTCAACATTCTATCCAATGATTGAAATGGAAATCATCATCAAGGGGTTGCACCCCCAAAAGGCGTTTCGGGGCGGATCTAGTGACTCCGCCCGCAGGCATTCATTGCCTGAACCCTAGGTACCCTATACTATTGTATTGTATAGTACACGGAGCGTAGTGGCACAATAACGTGGTGGTCGTATGGTGCAAGCGTGCAAGTAAAAAAATTCGCAGGTGGTCAATGCAGTTCCAATCTGATCGCTACCCGCTACAGACAGGTAAATAGGGTCGGCATATTGCCAACTATTTACCTAGCAAAAGCACATTTAAAGAACAACGGTGTCCACTTACCATTAGGTACCCCTACTTATTGAATATTTTAATCAATAAGTACATAAGTCTACATTTTACCATACATTTTGCATGTTTCAATTGAATAATTCATATAGTAGATATATAGTGCTTTGGCCGGATGCCGGATAACGGATACGAGTGTCCGGCCTTCGTGTCCACCGAATATCCGGTATTCGGCTGACCAATTTTCGGCGTAATGCCTTTTTTTCGTCTAATCAAAAATGACTAGACAAATTTACCCATTTGATATAATTATCCCATTACTAAATAAAACGTTAAATACGTATGTAAAGACTAGAGGCCTGTTGCGACGTCTACGCACGCACGGCCTACGGCCGCATGTGGCACTTTGATTATTGGACTACTCTACAGAGCCTTTGTTACTTTCGACCCGCTGTTACATTTGTCCTCGCTTTCCTCTACATATAGCTTATCCACGTACCACGGATCTAAAAAAAACTGGTGTGGCAACTAATTTTAAAAGTGCTCTCCTCCCCTATTTTTGTATCATATTTGTTGTTTCTTCAACTGCTTTTCTATAAATAATAAAGAACTGCAAAAAAAATCACAACTTATTGTTTCTATTCCCATTTTACCTATTATAAAGTTTAACGTAATAAGTAGGTACTTATTACGATCCAACCATACTTTGAGCTAAGGACCAGAACTAAATGATAAATTTACCAATGCCGTCTTATTAATTCGATTACTTTACGCCCCGATTGTACAATCTAGATCCAAAATGCTTGAAAGTCTTCCATACATTTATTATCCGGACTGTAAACCAAAACTATATTTTGCTAGTACCTATTACATACTTCACTACATAGTAGGTACCTATAAAACAAAGTCGCTTTCCGCTCGCTGTCTGTATGTATGTATGCATGTTTAAATCTTTAAAACTACACAACGGACTTTGATACGGTTTTTTAAAAATAGATAGGGTGACTCAAGAGGAAGGTTTATATGTATAATAATAACCCCAGCGAAGCCGGGGCGGGTCGCTAGTATTCTATTAATTTACAGCTGTTTTGGTGCACTGTTTCTACGTCACTGTAACCATTGAAAAATTAGTGAGTAATTCTTTCGCCTGGGGTTTGTAGTCTGGGCAGGGGGTGCGACGGCACGGGCGGCGCTGCTCCTCGCGTTCGCCGCGCGCGCAGCGGCCGGCCACGCAGGCGCGCCGCCGCGCCATGTACCCCGAACCGCAGCTCACGGAACAAGAGCCCCATCTGCTCCAACGGCTCCATACTTTGCGGTTTTTCAACATCGCATCGTCGTTGTCGCTTTCTCCTGAAATTTTAATTAGCGTCCTCCACCAAATGATTTTTAACTACTTCGTAGGTTACCTGCCCAAAAATTCTTTGTGCACTTTAGAATCATGTCATGGACTTCATGTTCGGTCTGAGGAAGCGACAACCTGCACCAGCAATAGTACCTACCTGCAGCGCCGTTAAGGAGTTTGATTTTGATGACCTCTCAAAGCTTGTGGGTAAGTAAACTGTAATGTGCCTTGGAGTCTGTACTATACGGACTTGCGACCTATATGTAGCGTTAGGGGCTCTAATCCTATGAAATATCGAAACTGTACCATTATTCTACCTATATTATTGTCTGGAAACTGCATGTCACCACCATCAGTGTTGTGTGTAGGTTGTGTGTTGCATTGTCTTGTCTTCTTAAGTTCAGATTTTATTCGCTCCTTTAATACGAGGCCTGCCAGTTCCGCAGGTTTTAATACAAGTTTATTATCATCATCCATAACTTCGTCATCATCGGTTGAAGTGCATAATATAAAGGCGAATAGAAAAATAACTGATAATGAAAACATGTCATCGTCTAACCTCACAATCAGAATGACAGATTTGTTTTTTTTTTCAATTTGTAATATTGTTCGAAGACCAACTATATTTATTCGTCGTCTGCATACTTGGGCTTGCTTGGGCTACTTGAAGCATGGAGCTGTATAGCAGGAGTACGCTTTACTGACATTTCGTATACAAAAATATTCTGCCAGTTGGCAGAGGGGAAATCACTTGTGGGGGAAATAGTACGATGCTATCTCCTTGTCTTGAAGCTTAGACTTGAAAATGACTTGAAGGATTCTACCGCGAACCTTGCGAATATCATCGAGCGATCGAAAATTTGTAGGAATCTACTCGTACTTCTCTATAGGTACTACCTACTTACTTAAATTATTTCAATTATGATCCACCGCGCTAATTTAGTTTGTGCCCACATTTTTCTAAAACATTATTATAGGATTTCATTCAATAAGCAATTGTTTGATTGACTATTTCACACAACAAAATGGATAGGGACCTATACGACCGAAATTCTTAGGATTTTTTCTTATTTTATTAGTAGGTAGGTAGGTAGTGAATGCAGTACATATTCCATGAAATTTTCAAGTTTTCGATAGGTTTTGTGACATTTGTCATAAATCAATAAGTAGGTAAGAGTGTTCACTCCATAATAGTTAAAGGGTATATGCGGAAACAGAAGTCTCGTGATTAATATAAGAATTCATAAACACATTCTATGTATTTTGATATGACGAATATTGTTGAGTAATCACGTGGTCTTCTCGGGTGGTGGTCGTCGTGATCGTTTTTGATGTTTTGCTAACTTTGTAATTCCAGTGGGACTTTGAATGTTTTTGGCTAAATGTGAGTTCAAACCAAGCGCGGCGGACCTAACTTTCCCTCCCTTCCCGCCTTCCCTTCTCTAATTACTCACTCGATGGCTTCCGGTCTAAATCCACTCAAGACCACCTAAAAATCAACTGTGATAAGTATCAGCCAATAGTCACAATGTAGCTACTCGTATCAGCCCGTGCGGCTGTGACAGTACCTACTTTACATGTTAAATTTGTATCAAAAATATAAGGCGTGGGTTATAAAAAAACGGTGTTTTACTTTCCAAACATTTTATTAAACAGCGTGATACTTATTTGTGATTTGTAAATGTTAATAAACATTTGTAGTAGGTAATGCTGCTACAGGAGCGAGTTTGAAAAATGGCAAGGCCGTAAAATTATATTATACATTAATAAATATGCATTATCTTGAAGAGGTCCTTGTTTAGTATAATACACACTGTTATTATTATTGCTTGTCGACTTGCTTAGTGGATCAAGGATAATATACCCCATGTATGTTGTGTCTCCATTACCTGTGGACCGTGTTGTCTCTTTCAGCAAAATGACTTTCTAGAAAGCAGCTGTTAAGCTACTTTTAAGGGAATCACCCTGCAGAAAGAGATGGCGTGACATCATTCAACATTAATACTACGTGCCTCCACTCGGAAAGAGACAATAAATATCCCCTTGGGTGTAATATTCTTTCAGTGGAGTAAGGGTATGATTATAGCCGGCCATATACGTTCGGGCATATCCGCCGGATCTGCCAATCAATGTATAGTAAATTTGCCTGGCGGATATACCCATTATGGTGCTCGAACGGACATCATCATGTCATCGGCATATGAGCCCACTGCGGCACACGGATGCTCGGTTCTAAGAATTCTTTCGTATAACAATAACGTTTGACCTTTCCGCAAATGACATGACTGCTACTCTGCGTATGTTTAAATTAACATACATCGTTGACTCGTGCGCTGCAGCAGGTTTTTGCCCAAATATTATAATAAGATTTATGACATGGCTTTGGCCACCCATTTCAGTCAGTTAATAAGCCGGCACAAAGTATATAGATCGTAAATCAGTTTAACGCGCGTTATTCTTTTGAGTTTCGTCCATTTTCTTATGACGGAAATGGTTAGCCAAACAAAAGCTTCCGGACACTCAGAAACAGTAAACAAGCATAGTTAACATAGTAAGGTGATACATTTGCTGAACCAAAGCACCCTATCTGAAACTGCACGTGTATGTTTAGAACTTTAGAACTTAGAGTACGGATAGAGCGAGCCTTCTGACGCTTGTTTCATCACGCTGACAATGTCGGCTGTATACTAAAGTTCATAGAAACGTGACAATTGTCGCAATGACAGCGTGGTGAAACAGGCTGCTGAAGGTATGTCGAATACTAATGTATGCAAGTTATTGGCGGGAAGACAAAGAATTGGATCATAGCGAATACATTTTTGGGTTTACTTTTGGAATTTCCTGTAAAACACATGTCCTTCCCATAACAGTTCCTATACTCATACATAAGAGTTGTGTCAAGATCATTAAGTAAACCGCACTTGCTCAGCTACATCTCCTGCTGTACCTGGGCATTTTCATAAAAATGTGTAGAAAATGGGTCCTCAATTTTCCATACAAAAAAATGAGTCCGTCGTAACGGCCCATAAAAATGTATAAAAAAAGCGTTACGTAATTGACAAAAAAAAACTCGTAACTTTGGTTATAAAAACCCAAAACTTCCTGTTTAAAAAAAATAGTACACTTTTTTCTGAAAATGCAAATCTGTAGGTACTTGACTGATAATCGGACTTCATAAGATCGTTGTCAATGGAACTTCCTAACAATGTACAGTCGCCATCAGATATATCGGAGCGTCCGAGGTGCTCATAAATATCTGAACACGACTCTATTCTCAAGACGTTAGAGTGCTTGTTCAGATATTTTGAACGCTTCGGACGCTTCTATATATCTGATGGCGACTGTACCGCCATATTGATTGTAATACCTAACTTTTAAGTTTTTAATGATATCTTCATTGTCTTATGTTTTGTGTTACGATAATACGACCGTTTCAACAGTGAATGGTTTCAGTAGTGTTTGGTGAGGTAGTGTGAAAATATAAGGAGAAACAGTGACAAAACATGTGACGCCTTTTGCATTGTTAGGAATTTCCATTGACGGGGATTTTAGATTGAAATCGATCGATTGTATGAACATTAAACAGCACTCGTCGTCCCGCATCCGGTGGCCTAAGGGCTATGACCAGTAATAGGAATTAGGTGAGAGAGAGAGATAAAATTAACCTATTCTTCGTGAGAGGACATAATATAGAGTGGTTACAACCGGGTAAAAATATTGCTTATAAGAATTGGTATTTAATCTCACCTACCTATTTCCGATCACTGGCTATTATACAGAAATTAGACTATCGGGTATGTACCCAAAAATTATAAATATAACCGCGTGCGGCGTCATTGGAAGTTTAACCATTAATTACAATAAGTGATAGGTTTTGCTCTAAGCCATTGTTGGCCTATTTTATTTATTTTGTGATCTCATGTATCGAGCTCTGTGTTTTTACTACTGATTTCATATCGGATTTTTTACACCTAAATTAGGCCTAAAGTAATCGTTTTGTTGCAAGGATGATGCGTTGAATGTGCCGACTTACAAGGTTGGTTAAGCAAGGAGCAACTTTATTATCCATTTATCGAACAATTTAATGAAGAATCACCTTTTACTTGTTTTTTTATTTTATTTTTTTAATCTTGATCATTTAATTCGCACTTTAAATTATATTTATTATTTAACTTGATTGAATATGTAGCATTTAACATCAATACAGACATACCGAGTTCTGCTAGCAAATAATCTATGAGCATTAAGTTGAATACTCTGTCCCTATTCACATGAAATGCTTTAGAAGCATGCAAAGATAAATATTTTATTATCATAATTGTATATTTTGAATCTAATTCTATATTTAAACGTATTTATTTAAATAGGATACCTTAATCCCATTGTGTATATTCAGACTTTTAAACAATGTCTTCATTGGGTCTATCAATTACTATTCCTTCATTTTAACATAATCAATAATTTCATCTATTCACAGCGATTATTTATGCGGCCAATTAAAATAATTAGCCAGACGAAAGTCAACCAATTGGAATCCTAGGCCACTCTAGAACCATGTCAAAATGAGAATCAGTAAGAGATTTCTTACTATCTGATTTATTGCGTCACTATGACATAGTCCTACAGTGGCCTAGGGTTCCACTTGGTTGAGTGTACCTACAGGTGACCAAATCAAGGAAGCAATCCACGGTGGGCATAAGATTGTGTTGATATACTTAGTACACCTTATAAATTCGCAAATCTGATTATTAACAATATTATTCGAGAGGAGCGCAGCCTAACAATCTAAACCACCCAGAACGAGAAAGTATAACTTTTGCAACTTATAAAACTAATTACATTAACGAGTTTCCCTAAATTTACGAGATCTTTTTTAATAAAAAAAAGCTTTGTACATATAAGATATTCGTAAACGACTTCCAAAAAGAGTGTTCGTAAAAACGTTTGGTTTACTTTTTAAATTAACTTTGTGGTAACGCTGTTGAACATTTTCGCGAGAAAAGATCGAATCAACTCTTTTTAAGTAAATTTAATATTTTTCCTTCTCAGAATAACGAGCTTTTTCTATCTAGGAGAAAAAAAATGTACCAAGTTTTTCAGATATTTTACGTACTCTCCATTTTGTTACTGTCTAAATAAAATAAAAAAATACCTATTTTAGAATAAAAGTTGATTCGATATCCTCTCACAAAAATACCTTGTTCATGTTTAATCACTTAGGTAGTAGAGCAGCGGACCTTGTGACTAGATCACTTTCTAGATCAACGAGTCAAATCGGGTATTAATTTATCTACGACTCGTTTCTATAAAATCATGTTCACTCAAACCCCAATTTACTAAATTCAGTAGAACCTCAATTATCCGAACGCTATCTTGTTTTATCCGACCATTCGATTATCCGAACACACCCTAATACTTACTATAAATTTTTTCATTGAAATGAATTTAACGGAAGAGTTTTTAATACTCGACATTTTCAACCGCTTTATAATTCAATAATAATACGTGCGTTAACTATTAATACGCACTGTACTGTTTTATATGAAAAGGTGTTGTTTTTCTTAGATATCGTCCTAAGAAACTGAGATTTCGGTGATCCGAACTACCCTTGGTCCCAATTAGTTTGGATAATCGAGTTTCTACTAGAGGTACAATGCGATCACCTTCAACCATTTGATTTTCACCTTTGTCCCGCACAAAATAAAGTAAGTATTTTAACTTTTCGCCGGCACATCAAAAAAGTAATAGAGTGCGAGCAACAAATAAACGTAGGTAAACTCATTCTGTTCTGACTTTATATCTAGCAGTGGCGGGGCGTTCATAGAACACGATTCCTGCCGGCATCCTTTGCGTGAGCCAAGCTAGTTTTTTTTAACGTTTTCAGTAAAGCCAGACAAAATCAGCTCCGGCTTTCTCAAAAACCATTTTAACGATCTGCCGATGATAGCTAGTCAATTGCCGGCCACATATGTTCGGGCAATTCGTCAGATCTCCATAGTGGGTACATTCTCCAGACAAAGTTTCCATACATTTGTAGGCAGATTCGGCAGTTATGCCCAAACGTATATGGCCAGCTAATGGCGGCGAAAAGGTTAAACACACGGTCCAATCGGTTAATGCTTGTACAAAAATCATTTGCAATCCCAAAATCGCATTGTGTGAAAAAAAAATGGTTTGTATTTGTAACATTTCGTAAATTTGAATATTTAATAAGTATTCATCATAATCACCAATTGTTACAAAATCAATGTATGTAGGTACACTTGCTTAATTCAAATAGTAAAAAAAAGGTTCCTAGGTAAAATTACACTAAATTTTCGGCCTTAAGCAAAATAATGTATATATAAATTTATATATTAACGTGCATATGGTTATTGTACCTGTGTGTTACCCAAAAAGCACAAACACGAAAAACATACAAAGCAAGTATGTACAGTCGCCATCAGATATATCGGCGCGACTCCGGTGTGTTCAAAAATATCTCAATGTGCACTCTAAAGCCTTGACAATAGAGACCGCGAGAGCAGAGGGTCACTGGTTCGTTTCCAGCCCTGCTCACCGGCGGCCCTATGCCTTCGTTCGCGGTTCGGGGTAGGCGCTCACTGTTCATGCATTATCAACAAAAATAACGTTGTTACAATTATGTACAGCTTTTCGGCTTTTTGTATTGTCATTGATTGATGTTCGACTAATATCATTATTCGGATCTTCACAATACTTTAACCTATAACTATTCAGGTCACAATGGTAACATGACAACTTTGGTATAGTATAAACTAATATAATAAAATTTAAGACGCCGACCTAAGTCTATATTCACTTTATTATAAGGGTTTTATAAAAGGTGATTATTTTATACTTGGCTATTATTATTGTTAAAAATTATGATTTCTCACAGACTTACAGCTGGACAAGAGTCGTATCAAATTTACTTATACAACATGATCATATTGATAGTGTTCTGAACTTAAGGGTCAAGCCCATTAGTATATACAGATTGTATTATAACAAGCGATGAACGCAAACAAACTACTCTAGAAAATATGTAAGTATTGTAGATAGTTGAAAATAATAGATTCAGCTATATAAGTGCCATAACACATTCAGCTTCGGGAATGCAACACCGGTTATTGTTGTATGGGCATGACCGGTTATAATCGGTTAAGCCCATTCAAATCATTCCCTTACTGATCTACATTTACACGATGCACACTGACGAATAAGCACTATCCGGTACGAACAAGGAAAACCACTCAGTAATCGTACACAACTAGGTATGAACACCACCAGTTAAGGTTAACTTATTAAAATGCCCTGTTCTATTTAAATAATAATATACTTAAGTAGTTTTTTAAATAGGACCTGACAGTTAAATCCGTAATGTTGTGACGTCTTGTATTGATACTGAAGTTTGCTTAGTCATGAAAGTCTTGGTTTTCTTTTGCTTTACGCCATATTCCCAGAAGGTTAATTTTAGTTCATTGATAAGTTCTATTTATTTTAGTTGCTAACCGACTTGAAACAACAAAAGGAGGGTTTCAATGCGCCAGTTTCTTATGTTTTTTTTAACAAATGGCAATATTGTATTGTGTTTTTGCATTTTTCAACTCTCACTTATGACTCTTATGAATTAATATATAGGAATTAATTAAAAACTAACAATGGCACTGATAATGAAGGCACCAATGGGAATAGAGCGTTTTAATCAAAAAACAGTTTATACTGAGCTACGATGTCTGATATCTGAAATCAAGTTAAGGTAAACTAAACTACTGAATCTTCTGTATACAATTAGATCATACGCTAAAATATTTAAATCAGCTATTCCCAGCGACGTCGTTTGTTTCTTTGTCTTTCTCTGTATAGCGCAAGTTATTGAAGAGTTATGTTATTAGACTAGTACCTCGAGCCAATTTGCGTAAAATAATTAACGCAACATTTCATGGAGTTCTTTTTTACTTTTTCTAGTTGTTAAGGTATTATTTTGTCAACCACCTGCTCGGGTGTTAAATAGAGTTATAAATATTTCCACATTATTCGCTTTGGGTGGTATATTATTCGAAGTCTTTGTATTAATTTGGCGTAGAACAGAATTGGCAAAATGAAACAGTAACATTACAATATTTCGTAGTGTTTATTTTGACAAACACCACGGCATTTTTTTATGCGACCCGAGAGCTTATGTCAATATGATAGCATTGGCAACTTATTTCAATAAACGATGTTTACTTAATTAGAGAAATGAAAAACGCGTTGCTTCGGATCTTCGGAGGAGATACCGCCTACTGGTTAGTACATTTGAAAAAGAGGGTCTTACCTAAGTGGTTCAGTTGTGCCTTTTACGCAATGAAAGGTTAATCTGCTAACTACTTACGTTAGGCAGTGATATACATAGAATGTGTAGTATATTACAATTTCAGGAGTTTGTTTTTAAATATCAAGCCCATCATTCAGCGCCCCTACAGTATTTGTTGTTGATAATTGGGAGACAAAATCTGCACATTTGTAATATTGACAAAATGTTTTAGTCTATGTGATTGTATATAATGCTTCATTATTTACAGTTACATACACTGCTTTATCTACACCTGATGCGTTCAAGTCGCACATTACGACCGCTATTGCGGCTTTCATAAATGTTTTTTTTCTGACGGATGTCAAATTAAAACCCTCTGCTAATAAGCAGTGAATGCTTGGCTTTATACGAGGAACACGAAGACGCTCCAAGAGAATTTGCTAAACACATCTGCTAGTCTATGATGGTCGGGTTTTTATCGTTTACCGACGTTGCTGTCACGTTCTAACAAGTATGTATGTGCGAAAGTGACGCATAGCGTGATAAGCGATAAAATGGCAACCATGCTAAATAGTTTTTCACAAATGTAGGTACGTAGTGTGACGGTGACGCTTAAGGGCTTATATCGTACAGATGTAGTGCATAATGTTTGCCCTCGTAATTGTCAAGCTACTTCAATCGACTTCGGTCCTTTTAGTACTCACACTGACTGAAATAGCACGAGGGCAAAACATGCAGTACATCTGTAGGCGTATCTCGCTCTTACCTACGGGTGGCCCTCATCGCTGCCGACACGCGAGGTTCTGGCCGCGTCAGAATCGCTGGGAACATATCTTTCGTGGCCGAGGCATTACAAAAGCTTTCATATATTTTGGTGTTTACTGCACCCACGAGGCGGGCACCCAGAGCGGCTCAGACTGCACGCGCCAGGCCGCCTTGAGCAGCTGCGCCAGCGCACCGGCCAGTTCTTCGTTCACGATCTCCTCGTCGAACATGTAGCCGTACAGGAAGTTGATACGGTTGGACGACCGGATGATGTCGGCGAATTCTTCCTCCTGGAATTTAGCATGGCAAAGTATTTACTATCGTGAGATATTTAACGGCCTCCTAGCCTAGTTGGTAGTGACCCTGCCTACGAAGCAGGGGGTCCCGGGTTCGAATCCTGGTCAGGGCATTTATTTGTGTGTTTATCACGAATATTTGTTTCTGAGTTATGGATGTTTTCTATGTATTTAAGTATTTATATGTATCTATATATTATATATATCGTCGTCTAGTACCCACACCACAAGCCTTATTGAGCTTACCGTGGGACTAGGTCGATTTGTGTAAGATTGTCCCACAATATTTATTATATATTAATATAATAATAAAAGTGAGATTGCTGGCGCGAGAAAAATACTTTATGCAAAATACGCGAAGCGATCGAAATCGAAATTTTAATGATATTCTACTACTATTACAGTATATAGTCAATAATTCCTTGCAGGTTGTGACAGGTGTAATGGACTCAGTGAGTTCAGTGTGCTTGCCGCCGTTTAAATTGGATGAACCAAATCTGCAGTCGAACGGTCCCGGGGTTCCAGGACTTAGACCGGATCATGCTCAACCGGTTCTGCCTCGGAGAAACTCAGTCCAACCGCACGTATAGTGAATAAAATTACGTGAGTGCCATCCGTAATTATATTTTTTTTTTCTACTTAACTCCTTAAAATCAATACTCTGTATAGGAAAAAAGTTGTATGTGTAGTGTTTTTTTTCCAATTTCGAAATTTTTCCGCTTGCATCGCACTAAGGGTCATTGACCTCAGCTGTTGAAGTATCGTTCGGGACATTTGTAACAGTGTATGGTGACGTACCGTGAAGGCGCGCGAGCTCTCCTTGTCGAAGGGGGAGCGCGCGTGGGGCGCGGCGCGGGTGGCGGCGAGCCGCTCGAGCGCCGGCGGCCGCACGAACACGATGTAGGGCCGCAGCCGCGCCGTGCGAAGCATCTTCAGCGCCTGCCAGTGCGGACTCAACACGCATACGCGACCTGACACATAGTTAATACTGTTTTCTCAAACATGATCGTAAATGTATGCATTTATGTCACCAAATGAAGACATTAAGTTCCTTGTTTACCGCTCCCCCCATTTACTTCTTGGCCGGCGGCCGTTTTGAAAATTATGAAAAAGTAAGTGTTTTTCATAATCACGATTTGATACCGGATATGCCCTTAAACGGATCACCTACATTTTCGTTACACCCTGTATAAATACTAGTGGACTTATTTTGTTTTTTCAGTCACTCCTGACGCTCACCGTAGATAACCCCACTGCATACAAAGTCCAATATCAGGACTTCATCTCCCAAAATTCAATAAATAGTACATTACTGTCCGTTTCAATTCAGCTGAGTCACGTATGGGGCTTTTTTCAATAATGGTTCATATAAAGTTAATAAACCAAAAACTGACAAAAAAACGTTTTTTTTTGATAAAAAGTTGAATTGTATTTTTTTTCTATATTCAAGTCAAGATAACTAAAATGTCGCTGTACCAACATTTTGATAATAACCACCGACCGATATAGGACAGTTTAAAATTTTTTTAAAGTTTGAAGCTTGACAAGTAATGGAATTTGTATGCAACTTTTCGGTTGCGAAATCCAGACTGCAATTTCTGTAACTTTTTAGTTTTTGATTGACCATATACAAATAACTCTACGACCTAATTTGTAATCGGAAAAGTCGACCTCGCATAGCATTATTGAGAAAAAGTAAAACCATGTCGCATTTTGCCGCCTTCTTACAAACACTTATGTGAAAGTGACCTAGAGCGTCCTGCCGCCCACCATACAACTAAAATTGCTAGTAAATTGTGAACCTAGTGCTTAGGAAATAGAGTTCAATTTAAATTCTTTTAAAATCGTACGAAACAAAAGAAATGCTGTTTATTCGAATTGAATGGAGTTAAAATTTCATTGAAGTGGAGAATACATTTTCATAGGCCATTGGGTGGCTATAATAGTAATAGCGCTGTTGAGTAAAATATCTTCTAATTGTTACTTTAGTATAATAAAAATTACCCCAGAATTAGTGATGAGTTATATATAGCGGATAAGCTCGTTCAAAATCAAACGACTAACTGCCAGGCGCTATTGTAAAATCGGCGTCAATCGAACTTACTAACGATGTAAACAAAATACATCACATGTTTTGTCACTGTTTCTCCTTGTATTTTCACACAACCTCAAGAAATAGTTCACTACTGAAACGGTCGTATTATCGTAACATACAACATATAAGATAAATAATTTCATTTTGGAGATTTCATTAAACACTTAAAAGTGAGGTTACTACGATCAATATGGCAGTCTGTTTACATTATTAGCAAGTTGGATTGGATTTTAGTGTAGATACCTGAGTTGATAATAGTCTCGACGCTCTCCGCGGTGGTGCCGTAGAGGTTGCCCTTATACTCGCCGTGCTCTATGAACTTGCCGTCCGCGATGTCCTTCTCCATGGCCTCTCGGGTCACGAACATGTACTCTTTGCCGTTCTGCTCGCTTGCCTTCGGCGGTCTGGATGTATCTGTCAATAATTTTATATTAGAAACTTACTCTAAATAATGTCAGCTAAGTATGTGATTTGTTGAGAGAATTTAGGTACCTACATATGTATTACATAATAGAATCATGTTTTTATTAAATCAAAGTGTCTAAGTGGCCGAAGCCGGGCGATTCCACCATCACCGCCGGCCGCAGCGACCCTGATCCGGCTCCCTAGTACAGCTCCCACCTCGCACGTCGGTATCGAGTCACTCACACGGTACGGGGCTGATGAACTTGTCGGCGTTGGTGGCCATGAGCCGGCGGCGCAGCTCGTTGCGATCGAGGCCGGGTGCTCCCGCAAGGACCAGGGACTGCACTAGTCTCGGTCGCGGGTCCCGGCACCTTGCAAGGCGGTATCGAGTCACTCACACGGCACGGGCGTGACGAACTTGTCGGGGTCGGTGGCGATGAGCCGGCGACGCAGCTCGTTGCGGCCGACACCAGGAGCTCCCACCAGCACCAACGGTCGCACCAACCCTGGTCGCGGGTACAGCCGCGCCACTTCCTCGTACGTTGGTATCACCTACAAATTTAAATATATATTTCGCGAATAGACCTCAGTGGCTTCTTTCATAAATACCCTTAACCGCCACTGTCGATAGTAGACGACAAGTGACAACGGGTTCAATTGGAAAACGAATGAGTGTGTAAGATTTACTATTTCGTATCTATATTTAGCGTGTCAATATTTTTTCACAAGCCGTCGCCGCGGTAATAAATGAAACAGCAATTTTCGGCATTAAAACGTAAGTGACCCGTACGAATATATATGTCCGAGTCACACACCTCGCGGTCGAAGTCGTCGTTCTCCGTGATGTCGTAGATGACTTTCCGCACTTTCGGCACGGACTTGCACGGCAGAAGCGCGGTGGCAGTCGGCGAGGGCGAGCACGGAGTCTGCGGTGCGCAGTCTGCTGCGCCCGTAGGACTGCAGAGCGCTGGCTTGCCTGTCACAAGAACCGTCAGATGAGCTTAGGCCTTTAGGGAGTCAGATTTTTATAGAATACAAGCATCAAACACCTTAAAATCTAATACCTATCGTCATGAAAACACCATCAGACAAATTCGCTTCCCGCACGCAAGAGCTGCCGGCACCAATCAACACATAATATAAACCGGCCAAGTGCGAGTCGGGCTCGCGCACAAAGGGTTCCGTAGCAGCAAATATAATAAACTTATTATGTCAATTTATACACCTGGTGAATGGAGCCTAAACTTATAAGGTTCAGCCATCGTTTTCAGTGTAAGCACAATAACTTAACCAAAATTACAGTTAAATCAACCTATCTCAAAAACTATAAGAGATACTTTGATCAAACCAAAAATCGTTGAAAGAGTTAATTAGCATGCATCACCTCTATTTTTTTTAGAATTTTATACCCCGTAGTTATAAAAATAGAGGGGGGGGGACATACTTTTTACGACTTTGAGAGCTGATATCTCAAAAACCGTTCACTTTAAGAAAAATGTTTTTTAGAAAACTTTATATCATTTTAAAAGACCTTTCCATTGATACCCCACACGGGTATGTACATCGAAAAAAAAATTTTCATCCCTCAGTTACATGTATGGGGGGCCCCACCCCCAATTCTTTTTTTTACTATTTAGTGTCATAATTTTGTAGCGGTTCATACAACACATATTCCCATCAAATTTCATCACTGTAGTACTTATAGTTTCCGAGTAAATCGGCTGTGACAGACGGACAGACGGACAGACGGACAGACGGACAGACGGACATGACGAAACTATAAGGGTTCCGTTTTTGCCATTTTGGCTACGGAACCCTAAAAACCAGGGCGCAATTAGTTATATATTTACAATATTTCGTATCTATGGAATGAAAGACGCAGTGATAAATATTTTCCAATCGTATTTTGTCGGAATTATCCATTTTAATGTTGTTTTCTCAACTATCTTACGACAGGTACAACCGTAAAAGCTCGTTGAGATAGAAAGGTAAATTCGGCCATTTCCATCAAATAACGCCGGGTATCCATTATTCACTATATCTGCTATTGGCGTAACGTCTGAGGCCCTTGTTTTGTTTGGTGCACATATCTACACTGTTGATGAATTATTTAGGAAATTTTCACCATGATCCAAAATTGTTCTTATAAATAATCTTATTTCAGTTGTAAAGATTTTTTATAAAGCCTACGCAGTACGCGTCCAGGTCATCTCGCCATCTTCCTTAAGGTCTGCCTCTTCCCCGGCCTCTTTCTAGCCTCTAAAGAGAGCTATAATAATACTTAATATAATTAATAACCTCATAATGAAGTATTATTTTGAATTTGAATTTTTGAATTTGAATTTGTATTAGGATGATGCCTACACAGGTGTCTAAGCAAAAATCTCACATTAGCAATGTAACCAGGCTTAATAATGATTTCTTGGAGATCCGGATGGGATGGCAGACAGTGAGATGCAAAAAGTGTGCTATGGTATCTATTTACGTATAGCCCTCGTCATAATACCCCTAAGTACTATAGTCTAGGTCGAATACCTACATTTACAAAAGTCGGTTATCATGGCATTCATGGCAAATACAAATCACCAGGGAATAAATAACTCTTCCCTCACATGCAACTGTATCATATTACTTACTGTACTGCACATAAATAAGTGTATCAAATTAATGCAATAAAAACAGACAGCATTCGCACTGACAGCCACAAGAAACAAAAAAACAAAAGCATGATTAGCCAAAAGGGTTACATCTTTTCTTTTTGCAGGCACTACATACACATGTATCGCGTACGCAATTGCATGGGCAGTTTATGAATGAATTCATTAAATTGCCCATGCACTTACGCGTGTGTACATACGGCATATGGCCGGCCACAACAATGGCAGCGGTGAGCGGCGGTTAAATCTTAAACGGTACGTTATGTTATCAGTTATCACTACAACGCGTATTCCGCATCGCACGCTCCGGTGTGTGAGCAAGACGGCGGTATGCATGTATAGTGATGTCTCTAACATTGCAAACGCCGCATTAGACGCGAGCCGTTTGAGATCGAGATCACACTCCCGATTTTTCGATTACATATATGGCCGCCGCTTACCGTTGATACACATTCATGGCCAAGCCACACCGCGGTCAAAAAATATCAGGATATATGTATATACGAGTAGTGTACAGAATATAAATATATGCGTAATGTGAACATGATCTAATATTGCTAATAGGCGCGAAGCTAAACTTGACGATCGCACAGCTATACCACACGACTAAGCCTTGCCGTATACGTGTAATAATAGATGTTTGTTGTACCTTCCATTGTCTGCGGGTCGGTTTGCCTTTCATGGATGATGCGGCCTTCCTGCAAGGCCCTCGATGGTATGAGCCCGGCTCTCATGACCCGCTCCCCCTCGCGGCGCGCTTGCCACCTAAAATAGTAAATATGTTAAGAGGACATTCGGTTAGGCTCCGGTTGAGATTGTATGTGTGTGACAACCAGAAAGCTTATAAAAATATAACCAGATATCAGCAGTTAAAGTTATAACCCTGAGATTTAGAGTATAATTACTAGTGGCTCTGTGAGCTGTAGACCTCGCGAGATGGTACTGGGATTGGGATAAAGGTCGTAAGCGCCTTTGCGGAGCTATGGCGCAGGACAAAATCCCGTTATTTTGAAAATTTCCAAAAACTGAATCGACAAAAGAAATTATGTATTCAACAAACTTGTTTACAAAATTTCACAAGAATTGGTTGATAAATGCGACCTGTAGAGGAGAACTAATGTACAGACACACGGAAGCATTTTTGCCCAAGCTGAAACGGAGACGCTTCGCTCGCTTTGCTCACTCCAATTCAATAGGTCAATTAATTACCTATATTCCATGAGTGTCGTCAAGCCCACTAAGAAAACAATTTATTGAAACCCCTAAGGAGTGACGTGATTTAAATTTTTGACGTACGTACAAGTCAAAAAGGTTTATATAAGAATATTTATAATACGTTCGGCATAAAGTGTGAAAGGAAGAAGTGGCGACCGGTCTTATTTGTACTCCCCGTTACCTATCTCATAATTTGGTCATTAGGTAATTTCATTCATACATTAGATTTCCTTAAAAAATAATTAAAATTACTTTTGCTCAACACAGCGTTTTCAAGTTTTTACACCCTTGATGATTCCTTGATTCCTATAATCTTAAAAATATTAGAAATAAAGTCCTAACATGTCTGTGGCAGGTGAAGGTCAAATCGTTTTTGACAACATTTGCCGTTCAGTTTCCTCTTAACACCAAACAGTCCACTAAAACTAAAACACGTAACAACTCACTCCAACTTACCAGTACGCGTCGTCCTGCGACACAATGTGTAACACGTCTCCCTTCTTGAAGTTGAGCCCCGCTTCCTTGCAAGGGATGTACGGGTCCTCGGCGGAACTGTAGTTAAATAGGGCGCGCACCCTCACTTTGCTCTCGCGTGAGCCGCCCTTGCCGAATGAGGGCACCAGTTTGAAAGTGATCGTGCCTTCGGAGCTTTGCTGTGAACAGATGGAGTTATGAAGAGATTTTCATACAGAGTGTAAGTGATGGATGTGCTTGGCGTGTATTGAGGTAAGTCAACAATCAACAACCGTCAATATGGTACCTTTAGCCTGAAAACGTTACATAGGTATGTTCAAATGCTGGTCTAGCTTGTCAAGTTTTAAAAGCTTTCGCGTCGGTGGTAAGGCACTAATGCAAGTCCAAGTGTAGATTTTAGAAAATACCTGTTCTGAAACGTCATTTGAGTCGACAGGAAATTCACAGCTGACAGGGAAATGAGACGCGAGAAAAGCCTCCAGTAGGAACTGAACAGCTTGTAACTAGGGAAGTATACTTTGTGTAGAGATGTCGCAGACACATTAAAACTAGCTCTTAGCTGACCATAAATTGAGCCTTATTGCAAGATCTAACAATAATTCCAGGAATTATCAGTTAACAGTGCTCACGAAATGTCGAACACTGTCATATTGCCATGAGGCATAGATATCAGTTAACAGTCTAGGTGGTACCAGAATGGCGAGCACGTCGGCAGGCGTCTTGTTCTCGACGCCGATGCCGTTGACCTCGATGACCTCGTCGCCGGCGTGGATGAGGCCCGAGCGGTCCGCCGCGCCGCCGTGCATCACGCGCGCGATCACGATCTTCCCTGTCTCCTCGTCCGTCTTGATCGTCGCGCCCTACACATACAAAATATTTATCTCCAACCCAACTAGGCGCTTTATCGTTCACCGTTTCACGTAGGACACGGTGGTCGATAAAATCAACACTATTATACGGTCAGTGGCAGCGATATCAGGTTGACCTAAATGAAGTGGCTAAAGCGATGTAGAAGTACCTAGTCTTATGCCTTATTATACAGTTACTTAAGGGGCTACCCGGCATATTTCACTGTTTTTAAAGTGAATAGGCTTTGTTTAGCTCCAAGCACAACGCTTGAAAAAAATATATAATGTAGCTAGGTATTTGGTCTACATTTTGTTCCACTAAATTGTCGAAAAACATAATACATCAAGAGAAAAAAAAAAACCGTAAACCCTTTTTTCTACCTTAAATCTGTATCTACTCCTGTATCCAGCCATGCAACGACAGCCACAATAGAGCAGTCGCTGTTACTTGGCCTATATACATTTTCTTAACAAGATGCTCTGGTTCTAATATTGATTCGAGCGCTTTCGATCCAGTTAATACGGTCGCGCGACTTTTTCACAGTCATTTCAGGCAGCGTGGCGTAAAACGAAGCCTAGGTATACTGATTTATTAAAACAAGTATAATTTATATAATTATCTATGTTTTTTTTCTGAAATTCAATCAGAGAACAGCCTAGATAAGAAAAGAAAGTATGTTATACATTCGTTAGCACTGTTCCTTATAATCTTCATTCATACTATGCACTACGTATGTTCTACATTAGATAACTACATAGGGCTTGCACACACGTGCTGTTAAACGCCCAAGCGGTTGGGCAAATCGCCTTGTTTTCAGGCCTTTCACCGCCACACCGACCGTTTGTTAAAACGCTACCTGTGCCACATGAATAAAAAATGCGGTCTCACCGCCGGCGGCTAATCGCTCGTGCGGGCAAGACCTACTCGTATAATCTGTTCTGTTCATCTTAAATGCGTACTTTTCTAAAGAAGGCAAGTAATTTTCTGCTTCATATGGATGATAGTAAAGCAAAAGTGTTTGAAATAGGGGAATAGCTCAGGGTAAAAACTAAAGTCACATACCTAATGTCAGATGTGAACATACAAGAACAATATATATAAATTGCATAAACATCTAGAGATAGCAGCTAATAAGTATCGAAATTGTAGACAAGTGGAGAGCAAGGGGACGTACGGTCAAGCACTCCGGTTTATGGACCATGTTAATTACCAGTCACAATGAGAATTCGTATGAAAGTCTCGAAGAACTTTATATAATTGTCACTGTGACAAGGGTTTAAGCCCACAAATCAAAAAGCTTGACCATGTAAGGAATACAGCGACCAGACAAACAAAACGAAAGTGTGTAAGTAAACCAAGTACAGTTCGCAAGCCAGGAATAATTAAGTGAAAATAAAGCATTCAATAATAGCAGCTAAGTATTGGAATGAACTTACCACGATTGGCTCGGCACTCTGGGCTCCACCCTTGATAGAAAACACGTCTCTTCAATGTTTAGGTACCGTCCTAATTTCTAATCACAAAATATGTCAACCACTGATACTCGTACCTACCAACGTGAACTTTAGGGTGATATTTTTTGAACAGTTTACTTTATTAAATTAAAATCGGACATAAAGTATTTATTGAACCTACCTAATTTTCTTGGTTGTTATACAGGTTGTCCATTAATTACCGGACAACCTTCCAACCACGAAGGGAGCTCCTTAGACTGGTCCAGAAAATCGGCTTCAAGGTTTAGTAAAAATCCCGTGGTTTTCGAGATATTTGCACTTTTTTTCTCGCATACAACAAAAGTGATCTTTTGCCCTTTTGTGGCCTTCGTGCGCGAGTTAAACTCGCACTTAGCAGTTTTTTTTAAATTAGAATATAATATAGCCAAAATTCTAAAGATAAGTAAATTATACTGGAATCGAATTTTCGCTCTTAATGATCATTAAAGGAAAAATCTTTTTTTGGAAATAACAAATAGCACTTTTTTCCCCATTTCTGAATCATCATCAGGAAGTTGGCCGCTTCTACTTCCATATTTCTTTTTTAACCCCAGGTGAATAAATTTGTAGAAACTGTTAAGTAGGCCTCTCCGCGGTTTAAAGCTTGTCCGTTAATTACCCAGTACACCACTAAATAACACTTAAGCTTACTTTGTGTTGGTTATTCAACTTTTATAACATAGCTGCTATTTCTAAATGAAATTAAAGTATATTTATTGTATAAATGGTTAATGGTTACTATAAAAAGTATGTTAGGAATTTGAGATTTTTACTTTACTCCCATTTTACACGTGGAGTTAATGTGCAAATAGGAGTCACTAAGCATCTCAATATATTTATTACAGTGGCAAAGTGAGGGTTGCTAAGACAAAACTGTAATTGTATGGTATGGGAGTTGCGTACGAAGTTACAAAAACTGATTTATCTGGTTTGATTTTGGCCCATTCACTGCTTAGTTGTGCATTTACATGCGCGTGCGTGTAAGCGCGATAAAATCGACATGTTATTTAATCTTAGCTTCATTCCATGGATCCTTCTCTCTACCTCTAAATTAATTCTGTGGCGGTGTGGAGTTAACTAATAATATGCATATCACCGTGTTCTTTCTAATTCGAATAACTTTGATATCTTGCAGTACTTGCGGTACTACAATGCCGTTCAAAAGTGCATGGAAAATTTAAAAATGAATCCATTCATAATCCATGCAGTTTTTGAACGCGATTGTGTCGATAGTACATTAGCTACCAAATATGACTGGTATTGCCTCCCTAAAACGGCCAGTCTCACGCCCTTTTTTATTTAATACATTAACTGTGGTAAACAGACGTGAGACCGCTCTAACGGGACGGGACTTCAATGGAATCGCAACCGCGTTCTTTAAGCATAGTAATTACAATAATTACAAATATCATCGACCGTAGGTTCAATTAGGATAACGAACTAGGATTTGAATTGTCTCTTACCCTAATGAGGATTACCGCGATTCGATTCGCCGCTAGGGGCGCTAGTAGAATGTGGGTCCAAATAATCGGCACCCCATTTCAAACATCACTTTGACAATTCTCTCATATTTACACAGGGCCATACGGTCGACTTCGACGATATAACCTCACACAGCCAGAAACAGTACATTTTCAGAATCTCACTGAGAGCCATGCCTACTTACTATGAAGTACACATCACTAGGGCATGCAATCACGGTATTGGATTGTAAGACAGTTCCGGGATTAATAATGAATCCAGGTATTGTCCATACAACAAAAACCCATGATTACATGCCCTACACATCACTACTATATCATGACTGAGATCTAAAGTATAGGCTCTGCACTCTGCAGTTTGACTGGTCTAGCTTGATGATATTTCACTGCACACTACCTCTTTTGTCGTCGTATGTAACCATACTATTTATTTATAATATTTTTTAAAGTTTTGATGAGTACCTATGTCAAAGTTATTGGAAATGAAAAAACATGGTGTTTAGTATATAATATTACAACTGTGCCGCCATCCCTACTTAAAATTTGTTATTTAACTAAAGCTTATTAGCATAAATTCAATTTAAAAAAGACTAACCAATGACCCTAATACAATGTTTTATACCATTTCTATATATGTGTGTTTTTAGATTTGGTAAATGGAAGAGTTATCATAGTACCTTAGCCGCTAACTGAAGCTGTTAAATTCCATATATTAAAAATGCTTAACTCCGGGTTATGTGGCTAACCCTGGGTGGTGCAAGTAAGGGCTGCTTGTGGTTTTTTATTGCATGTTTCTTTGTAGGTAAATATATTAGCAGTATGTATATGGCCTTGCATAGTTAAATACCCTTTCATGTATTTAAATATTGGCATAAAATAAAATGGCGTACCAGTGGTTCGTCACTCTTCACTAGCTGAACTATTTTGACTGTTTCTTCTTCTTCATCGGCATCTGATGGCACATCAGGCAGGTGCGGGTAGTAGTCTTTCTGTGCCACAGCATCATGAGTGCAAAGAATTGCCTGTGCAGAATTAATATATTAGTGTATTTACATGTAGCTCTTTTTGAATTAAAATTGAAATTGCTACAATTACCAACCTGGAAGTGTGGTTTCTGTAATAAACTCAGAAGCTCTTGATATTCTTTGGAGACTGACACCACATTGCCCAGCAACTCCAAAACTTCAAGTGTAACTTGCATAGCGTTGGACAGTAATGGAAAGAATTTGTCATCTTTTCCTTTTGCTGCGATCTTGTTGTGAACTTGAACTAAAGCATGAAGCTGCTTCGACTGCAGGAGCTCACTCAAAAAAGCCACATCTTCGCCACCCGATTGGACCTCCTTTAACGAACTCAATAGGCGGGTCAGTGCTTCAAAATAAATAAAAATGTTTTAGTTTCACTTTTAACTTTGTGATACTTACCTATATTTTTATTTAAATTCACCAATATAATGGAAATTATAATACAAGGAAAGAAATGATAAAGTATTACCTGGGTCCCAGTTTTCAGATGGTGTATCCATATTTACATAATTATAAGTAGGTATATTCAATCTAAAGAAGGTATTAAAAATATTTAAAAAGGCTTAACTTCCATTATTAAGCGTGATATCGGTAACTAGTAAGTTCAAGCAAGATCAAGTGTATAAAATTACATTCCGAAAATCGCAGGTCTAAATTGCTACACCTGGAGCACATATTTTTAACTTTTATGTAACATAGTAACCTCTTAAGTCATAAGTGCAATAATAACTTTAGAATATTGGTAAACTATTGGTCTTACAAAAGCTTTGAGGATAATTAAGCTTTAGATTTTACAAGTTTTTCACGAAAACTACATATTTCGAGTAACGATCTGTCATCGACAGTTGGGTGGCAGACAAGATACGAAAGCGACTGGCGCGAGAGCAGGGTTGCCAACACAAATTTTTATTTACCACTAAAGCACAAATTGAAACCCCCTAAAACCGTAGTGATTTTTTGGAAAACCCCCTAAATAAAAAAATTAATGAATATTAAATCAAATTTATTTATTTAATACTAATTATCGACATTATTCAGCATCTCTAACATAAAGTCATTTACGCACGACCGTTTACGCCACAGATTTAGTATTTTTGGTCAGAAAGGTTGAATGATGGCCTGTCCAGACGGGACTACTAAATGCAATTTGATAGGTTGGGAGAAAATTTCGTCCCCGTTAGGATGCCTCTTCTCTTACACATCACTGTAGCGAAAATCGGAGCGTTTGAGTTCCGGTCGTATATTTCTTTCTCAATCGCACACTTGTGAGTTCGAGCAACTGACAGTGGAATGGACTGCAGTATCATTTCATTTTCAGTAATAATTTCGCTTCTCAACACATTTTTCGCTGTCACACATATATGGAATGGGACAATCAAATATCCCTAAATTTACCCCTAGAAATATTTCACACCTAAAAAAACCTCACGCGTCTTGTTTACCCCCTAAATCTAGGGGGAAAACCCCTAAGTTGGCACCCCTGCGCGAGAGAAAATTGAAATTGAAAATCAATACAAATTGAACAGTTTCGTTCTACGCAATCTACGCATTGGTACATTCTGCTTTTGTGATATTTTTGCTTTTTATTGTTTCAAATTATAGGTACTATTGAATTACACACTATAAACAAATTAGGTAGTTCAAAATACAAAAAATTCTGTTTTCGTAACTTAGCAAAATCCTACATTAGTAATATACTGTTACAAAATCCCGTTTTTTCTATTACTTAAAACACTATTGTATAAGTATTTTTTATATTGGAATTAATAATATTTTACGTGACCGAAAAATAAAGTATTTTTCATTTAAAAATTATGTATTGAAGTCGTCTCTATCTTTTAACTACTCTATAGTCTATCTATAATGTCACGACAGCATTGTAAAATTATCGATCGAGTAGTCTTGAAAAGCCGATTGTTTATTATCTCGTGTGAATATTGAATAAAGTGTTATTCAACAAATAATTTTGTAAATTATTGGAATCTTAGTGGTAAGTACTATGTGCAGTTTAAGTTTACAGAGGCGATGTGTATGGTACCAGTGAATTAAAAAAAATCTTATTAAGTGGAACAAATGAAACTCACAAGACTATCTTTGCGAATTTGTACAATAATGAAGTAGCACGGCTATCGTTATAATGTTTTAAAACATCCAGTCACAAAAACAATCAATAGCGCGCAGCCTTATGTGTATTTAACCTTGTAAGAGTAAAGTGTTTGTTTAATACTGAGTTGTAACATAACACTAAGTATTTACTTTTATTTTGTTACAAAAATCGATGTGTTTCTTGTTGTGCTTATTATAATTACACATAATAACATTATTGTTTTGCTATGCAATACTTTTCCAGCTGTACACCTGCATACCAGCTTGATTCTCACTATTTTATAAGAATTTTAAAATTTTACTAGAACTTACCTACTACCTATCTAAGTTTGAACTTAAAAGCAATGTCCGAGTTTATGAATTAAGTGTGGTTCTGTTGCTGAGCATACCTGCCTTATTAAATACTTTTTATACCTGCCGGGGTGCCATGATTTCATAGGTATATTTTTTCATGTATTTCAATTCATACAGATGTTGGTATTTATGAGAGACTATATAAATTTCTGAAAGCCTATTTTGTGTATTGTTGTTTTGTTCCATTGTTGCACCAGTTTAGTTTTAAACAAGGGTAAACTGATGCCAATAGTGAAACCCGATAACTAAACATGAGAATTGTCAGGGTAACATTAGGTCTTAATCATTGGAACATATGCATCAGGTGTTGGTTCCCTACTAATTTTGCTTTACTGTATTTTTATTGCAATGTGAAAAGGAATGGCTACAATTGTTTTATGTATAATATTGTATTCTTATTATGTTTGTTGTACAGTTGCATTTACATTTTTCTAACCCATTTTGGTCAACAAGGTATCAATTGAATTTATTAATTGCCTGGCTTGAGCAGCTCAAGGTAATATGGCAGTAACCATTTTAAATGACTATAATTAAGAAAAAAAGTGTATTTAAATAGTTACATAACTTTCAGATCAATATTAAATGGAAGTTTTCATTATTGTTCTATAATCAACAATACTAGTTTTTCTAAGATGCTATTGCCTACTAAAACACAAAGTTTAAAAAAAGAATCTTCAAATTAGAATCCAACATGAACAAAAGAAAGATGCAATTAGAAATATGTATTTTTGGAACTACAGTATGGGGTTTTTCAAAATAGAGTGTACAAGTTTTTAATAGGTCAGCAATGCGCATGTGACACCTTAGCGAACCCCATGTGAAGTTACAGTTGTCCATTGGCTATGTTGACTGCTTTCCATCAGGCGGGCCATATGCTTGATAATTAATTGATTAAAAGAAGAGCAAACTATTATTGGTAGAAAAAGAAAAAGAAGGTAAGACTCCAGCATAGCTAATATACTCGTAGCTATTGAGGCCTATCATATATTATTGATGATTCAAATTATTTTGAAATTATAACTTTAAAGATCAAATAGCATGTGGCCTATTGACTTATTTATGCTGAAATGTAGCACCCCCATGGTACATAAGAGATATTAGATAATTAATATCTCGGAAACGAATAGAGCTATAAAATAGCGTATTTAACACTTTCGCAACCAGGCAAAATCTCGAACAATACCCCAGAAACCGACAGTACTCGCTAGTCGAGCAACGACGTGCAACTCAATGCCGCACGCCGCGAACCCGCTAGGCGGGCAAGCAGCGAACGTAGCGAAGATGCAATGCTTGCCCGCCTGGCGGGTACTTTGGCGTCGCGTGTAGGTTATGCTTGCCCGCCTGGCGGGTACTTTGGGTCAGACTATACCAAAGGGGGGCCGATTTTGGGACTTAGTTTTTTTTTTTGAAAAATGCAAAAAACATAGGGGTTACAAAAGACTTAGAATAATTTTCAAGATTTTGATGAAATAACCACTTTTTTCTTAATAAACTTTTCCCTGAAATCAAAAATGGCTGAGTTAGAGGCCTTCAAAGGTTGAAGTTTTTGAAGGGACTTGTAAAATTTTCATCGAGAGTGGTGTCATTATAACAGTATTTTTAAATGATTGTAATGTGTAGATGGCGTCAAAACAAGCATCTTTTATAGGAAAAACTTTTCTCTAAACTTAAAAATGGCCGAGTTAGAGTCCTTCAAAGGTTGATGTTTTAAAATGAGCTGGGAGTTTTTACTTGCTCGGCTCGCGCGCTGTAAGGTCGCAGTTCTACCTAACACTCCTCCTCGCTTCGCTCGTCGTCGTACCTACACCGACCTTCCTTAAGGTGCCATTCTGTAAAGCATTTTTTATTAAAAAAAAGTCGGTTTTGGCGCTTCGCCGGCCGCTGCCGCGGCACGCTCGCTTCGCTCGCTCGGCTCGCGCGCTGTAAGGTCGCAGTTCTACCTAACACTCCTCCTCGCTTCGCTCGTCGTCGTACCTACACCGACCTTCCTTAAGGTGCCATTCTGTAAAGCATTTTTTATTAAAAAAAGTCGGTTTTGGCGCTTCGCCGGCCGCTGCCGCGGCACGCTCGCTTCGCTCGCTCGGCTCGCGCGCTGTAAGGTCGCAGTTCTACCTAACACTCCTCCTCGCTTCGCTCGTCGTCGTACCTACACCGACCTTCCTTAAGGTGCCATTCTGTAAAGCATTTTTTATTAAAAAAAAGTCGGTTTTGGCGCTTCGCCGGCCGCTGCCGCGGCACGCTCGCTTCGCTCGCTCGGCTCGCGCGCTGTAAGGTCGCAGTTCTACCTAACACTCCTCCTCGCTTCGCTCGTCGTCGTACCTACACCGACCTTTCCTTAAGATGCCATTTTCAATTTGGATTGTTAAGACGTCATCTATACATTACAATCATTTAAAAATACTGTTATAATGACACCACTCTCGATGAAAATTTTACAAGTCCCTTCAAAAACTTCAACCTTTGAAGGCCTCTAACTCGGCCATTTTTAAGTTTAGAGAAAAGTTTTTCCAATAAAAGATGCTTGTTTTGACGCCATCTACACATTACAATCATTTAAAAATAGTGTTATAATGACACCACCTCGACCAAAAATATTCTAAGTCCCGGCCCCCCCTTTGCTACAGTCCAACCGTACTTTGGCGTCGCGTGTAGGTTATGCTTGCCCGCCTGTCGGGTACTTTGGCGTCGCGTGTAGGTTAATTATGCTTGCCCGCCTGTCGGGTACTTTGGCGTTGCGTGTAGGTTTATAGCTCTTGCCCGACTAGGGGGTACGCCGGCATCTGAGTAAAGTTTACGAGTGCCCGTGTGGCGCGGTGTCGAAAGTGTTAAAAAAGTGAACTTTATAAACCGTATGTCATTCGACTTTCAGGACTATGTAAACAAACGGCGTCACTTTGATTTATCACTGTTACTCCTTAAAGTTTCACACCACCTCATCAAAAGTCATTGAAAACATACACTATTAAAATAGCCTTTGTCGTAAAAAACAAAAAAATATAGGAAAAATTACTTAATCTTGGAAATTTCGTTGAAAATTCAATATGATTTAAAAGTTACGCTATTTTGACAAAATGCAATTTTATATTCTACGTTTGTCTATGACGTTAAGTGATGTGACTAAAGTTAGTGACATTGTAATGCCGGTACTCACGGTATCTACCTGATATAGGCATTGTGTACACTACACGGTAAGTAAATGAGCAAAGGATCGTAGCGTAAGATATAATATACTTAAAATTAAATAAATACGTAAATTCAGATGCGGATGCATGCAGTGGAAGAAATGCGTGGATCATGTAATAGGAGTAGAGCATAAAATGAAAAATTTAGACGGCATCATCGATATACGACGGCATAATACTGGTGACTGTAGTAAATCTTCAAGCACCGATTTTTCAGAAGATTAAACCAATTAAAAATATGTAGATGAGATGTGTTTTACTTTCGGTATTTTAGTAATCGATTTATTTTGACTTGAAATAGCACTTCCCCATCACTAGTAAATTCATCATTCAAAGACAATTTCAATATGGCGGTTTGTTTACACAGTCCTGAAAGTCGAATGACGGTGACTATAGACAGTTTATTTCTTTTGTAAAACACGATAAAGTAAAAACGGCGACCTTTTGATTGCCAAAAGCGAAAATTTTATTCAGGATTGTGGACTTTTCTTTTGCGAAAAAGGGGTTTAACTCGTTGACTACGGTTTTTAATAATACAGCACCATGCATCCGGACTGTGGAACGATGGTTTTTAGAATTTCAACGTGGTTGTTCTAGTGGTTAGTGCTAGGCATCGTGAAGGCCGACCAAAAACAGCCGTAACCCAGGAGAACATTGATGCTTTACGGCAATTGATCGTCGAAGATCGCCATGCAACATACAGTGAGATAGAAGCTTCATTAAGTATTTCAGGGACTAGTGTTCAAAATATTTTGCATGATCACTTAGGCGTAAAAAAATTGATCTCACCCTGGATACCACATTTACTTAGTGAAAGAAAACCAAAAAACTGCTCGCGTTAGATGGTGTTGTAAAACTCTGCGATAATTTAACCGAGGAAACTCTAAACACGTTTACGATATTATCAATGGTAATATTGTGTTTATCATAAAGGTGTTTATGTACAAACAAATAACAAATCAACCTATGCCTATCTAATCCCGTGTTCAGGCATTTACACAGTATCAGCTATACAAACAAATAGCACAGTACCTTCGTGTTGCTAAAGGGCATATTACACTTGACTGAATTTAGTCATCCTAATTAGAATGCAGGAGAGGAGGCAGAAAGGACGCTTCTAATTACACTATTCTAAATGATGTGACTGAATCAGTCAGCATTTCACTCGTGTCAGTGACGAACGTATCGGATGCAATGCCGCCAGTACTATCTCCTCGTAGTACTAGCCTTGGAGTAGCCCTGGTCGTAGCATCCATAGAAATAAAAAAAGAAGGACTTGGGTCAAAGAATATTTATTGCTTCGAAACAAATTGTCGACAATAAATATAAGTAACGCATTTTTTGGAACCTGAAGATTTTAGACATTATTTAAGAACGGATACGAAATCATTTGACGAGTTACTAAATTTGGTGACACCTGCAATTCAAAAACAAGAGACTTTCATGCGAGAAATTTTAAGTGCAAGAGAAAGATTAATTGTAACTTTGAGATTTCTTGCGACGGGAAACGCCTATAATGATTTGCAATACAGTTACCTTATATCCCGATCCTCATTAACAAAAATAATCCCTGAGACTTGTTGGGCTATGTGCGCCATTATTATCGAGACACGTCCGCCCGCTGTCAGGTTTGCGTAGCGACTGACTGCACTAAATATTATTACACCTATCCTAACTAGGACGCTAAGTCAGAAACCATTATTTTTTCTAATTAGGATACTTTTTAGGATCCTTACTGGCTAAACGCGATTACACTTTCCTAAATTAGGATTCTAAATCACTTAGGATCCTAGATTCAGTCAAGTGTAATATGCCCTTAACCGTCTCGTGTGGTGAGTGGATGCCGGCTCCAAAGGATGACCGGGTCAGCCACCCAGGCTGGCCCTGCCTCTTACTATCACTACACTGAAGTCCTTGATGGTTGCTAGTTCACTTAACATAATCCACACCGTCCGTTAATGATTATTTTCACTTAAACTTAATTTATTTTAGAGGCGCCATTGAATTCGTGCCGGTCGCACTCTCGTTTGTTTTGCAACTAGTTCTTCTTTTCGCCACGGACGGAATGCGGCGGCCTTGTAGCGCCACTGTCGCGCGGTCGTCGCAAGCACGGCGTCTTCCCGCGCTATTTGAAATGCATAGAAGATATTTGTGTTTTGTTTAAGCCTGAACATACACTCCCCCCCGGAAAACAATGACAAATTGGTTGATCTAATTATCGAGTGGAAGTCTAGCTAATTTAGAAACTGGTCTCATCAAGGTCCCTTTTTGAGTGCGAAGTTCTACAAGTCTTATTATGTTATCAGAACCCGGCAATAACTTGGTTACTCGTCCACGTCTCCATTCTAACGGGGATAATTATCTTCTTTAATAAGGACTAAATCACCGATTTTAACTGGATCTGTCGGATCAGTCCATTTATGTCTCAACTGAAGGGTATGTAGATATTCATTACGCCAACGTGACCAGAAGTGTTGCGATATACGTTGTAACAGTTGAAAATGACTAAGGCGACCAATATTGACTAATATTGGTCGCCTTAGTCATTTTCAACTCCTCAAAGTCATACTCAGGCAAAGCTATCAATGGCTCAGTTATTAAAAAATGACCGGGTGTAAGTACTTCAAAATCATTTGGATCACAACTTAAAGGAGTCAGAGGTCTGGAATTCATTACTGCTTCTGTTCTAGAAAAGAAGGTGCTAAGTTGTTCGTAAGTTAGATTTTGCTCGCCAAGAACTCTACACATATGCGTTTTAGCTATTTTAACTGCCGCTTCGAAGAGACCTCCCATATTAGGACTGCTTGGAGGATTAAATAACCATGTAATCTCAGATTTAGCAAGTTCTCGACTAATCTCTGAATTGTGATTGCGGAGGTATACGTAAATATCCTTTACAATGCATTAGCTCGGAAAGTGCTATTTTCAAGGGTAAACTTATGCATAGAAAGTGGCTCTTTTTCGCACACGTGCGAGAAAGTAGCTTTTTAATTAAAAAAAACTGTAAATAACTTAATACTTTTGCATTGTCCAAACCAACGCATTATTTGAATAACATTAATCAGACATACATTTTTGTCTTTTTGATACAATATTCACGTTTATAAAATATACAATCCATTAAAAGTGTAAATTATGAAACATAAATTAAAATTTTAATATATATAGGTATAGTAACATATTTACTTTTTTACGTTTTCAAAAGAAAATATCTTTCATATATTAATTTTTCTCCATCTCGGACCCAATTGCAAACGGTGAGCATGCCTATAATGCAGCGCTCTCATTGGTTGATTCTACTACGCTGGTTTTTTTTCATAATGAAAGGTCCGTATTTTACCAGACAAGACATTATAAGTATTATAACTCGATTGAAAAACTTTGTCAGTTAAAATTTTCATAAACATTAAAAACACCTAAAGGTGTAATTATTATATAACAAAATGTTGGTCTCTGTAATTAATAAATAAAGTTTTTGTTTTCTTAAGTCTTAGTAAATAATTCCATTTTGTGAGATACGTAACCCAAATGCTCAATTCGGACCGAGCGAAAGACTGTTTGGGCGCGCAATGGTTAGTTTATTGGTAGGTAGTTTCTTTTTACATTGGTATAATTCGTTAAAATTATTTCGTTTTGATTTTGGATAATTTGGCTTGGAGTTTTTATATCGTAGTGAAATTAAATAGTGATGTTCAAACGATGCCTCCGAAAGTTCGTAAGGAAGCGCAAATGGTAAGATTATTTTACATAAAAGCTGATTGAAATATCAATATTGCAGTTGATTGTTGACTTTTTGTACTTATAATTATTTACAACTAGCGACCCGCCCCGGCTTCGCACGGGTTATTATTATACACATAAACCTTCCTCTTGAATCACACTATCTATTAAATAAAACCGCATTAAAATCCGTTGCGTAGTTTTAAAGATTTAAGCATACATAGGGATATAGGGACTGAGAAAGCGACTTTGTTTTATACTATGCATAGTATAAAACAAAGTCGCTTTGTAGTGAAGACCAACATTTCATTATAAATATTTCACTTCTGGGTGCTGTTTTAAATACCTGTGAAATTTTTAAATAATAAAAAGCTTGTCAATGGAGTGATACATATTACTTGCAATATTTAGTCTGGTAAGATAAAATATGGACCTTTCATTCTGAAGAATGTAGCGGCTTTCCGAGCTAATGCATTGTAAAATTTTGTATGATATACGTGTTGAAATGTAGGCTTTTTCCAAAGCCTACTTTCTACACTTTTATCATAAATAACTATTAAATATTTATCTGTGCCAGTGTAATTTGTGCCGCAATCGAATCTAACAAGTAAGTACTAATACTGACTGGTATACCACTGTTTGTTTACCGGAAGATATCGGCGAGTTCTGAAAATATATTTAACCCAAGACGTATAAGTAGTACTGCACCACTATAATGCGAGCTCGCATACCCGGCAGACAATTGCGTTTTAAAAAGAGCGAAACGTCGAAAATCTGGTGCACCCACCGTACAGTCCAAAAAAATCAAGCAACGACTTCGTGGTCAATGGTACCGGACGCCTGAAGAAGCGGCTGAGGCATATAAAACGGCCATTTTGGAGACCCCGACTTCGGACTGGATTAAGTGTTTCGAAAACTGGTTTGATCGAAAGAAAAAGCGAATTACATATCACGGTAATTACTTTGAAAAAAAAAACACCGCTTAAATAGGTAACACTTAAATATTAAATTGCAACGGTTAACAATCACGTATTTTTATCACAATAGGCGTGACATGTTTCGACTGCATCGGGCAGTCATCGTCGGACAGACAGAGTGGTGTTGTCACCTTCGCGGCTCGGGCATCACGCTTATTGTGATAAAAATACGTGAGTGTTAACCGTTGCAATTTAACACTTAAATTGTCTTTAGTCTTTCCATGCGACATAACTTAAAAGTCATCCCTCTTATATTATATTATGTAATTGCAAGGTAGGTCTCTCTTAGCCGTACATTTGCTTTCCTTTGGAAAGAACCATTAAAATTTAATTTAAAATGAATTGTTGGCCACATGCCTTATCATCGATAGCTCAGAAAAACATCGATAAAAAAATGCCAATTCTATAATGTTTTATTTTCCTTCCCACCTACGCTTGACTGGTTTTTAGAACTTGTTTTTATGTAGGTAAGTAGTATTTTTTTATTATTACGCCGGCTGTACGTTTATACATAAAACAAGAGCAAGACAATATTTCTTGTGTAAGCTTGAAGAAGCCCCGTCAAAATTTATATTTGTGCTTCAATAAAATAACATAAAAAATATAGGTATTTATGGTAAATACAAACCGTCTAGCTATATTACGGATCATGAGACCGAGCTCGTCAACCGATGAAAAGGGTGATTTGCAATAAAATGTACAAGTAAAAAGGTGACTCACGCTATGTTACCAATTGTCTGCAACAATTAAGTTGCGAGTAACAGTAATCTGATCCCTCTCTAGGCTCTGTTTTAAAAGAAAACTGGAAACCACTTCGTTAGTTTTATATTGCTCGGAAAGTATAACATTTAAATTTAAATCTAACTGCAATTGTTTGCTACATGCAATATCATCGATCGTTTACAAAAAACATCGATAAATCATAAAGAAAACATGCCAAGATCGAGTGTCACTCGTGCTCGATATCACATTTACGACGTTACGTTAGATCAGAATTATTTTCCAATTCTCCCAATCTACTTGGACAATCCGTCGTTTTTATGTTTGGCCGACGCGCGACGACAACTCGCGTATCGTTGATGGTACTGTAGTGACATTTGGCAGGTCGTTGGATAAGAAAAATATTTTTTTTTTGTTCGAATATGAGCCAAATTGGTCAAAGGGTTGCCTAGGTATTGGGGTCGCGAGTTTGAGTTCGGGGCGAACCACTTTAATAAAAATAGTTTTAATTAAACTTTATTATTTATCGTAGAGGCAATAAAATGCACATTCGGTGAGAATTTTTAGTTTACAGTAATATTGGATATATGTATTATTAATACAATTATTACTTATGAATGGTTCAAAATGTTCAAATCAAAGGAGTAACGTAGTAAAAGTTACGAGACATAAGTCATATGAGATCGATATAAAACGTATGCAAAGTTTTACGGAAACCTCAATGGTTTTTTTTTGTAACTAAGACACGTGTGATATTAACATTTGATAATAGTAAACAAACATACACCCACATTCTACACTATGCTAACTTGTTGTTTACTTGAGAATACAATTAATTATTGAGTACACTTTAATTTATTGCTTGTTTTTATGCAACTCGTTTATTATGCTATTTGGATTTATGCGTTTTGTATACACGCACGCACAATATGCTCATTTTGTACTAATCAATAAAAAGAAGGTGTATAATTTCTACCTATCAATCAAACCGTTAACAATAGAAATTATATTTAAAACTCGAACCGTTCGTCTTTTGTCTTGTGTCGGTACCGACTCTCGGGCTGTCCAACAAACATCCCACGCCCGCCAGTGCACGCCGTCGCCAGTTTAAATTTTTCTATCCGTAGGCAACCCTGGCGTTGTGCGGGTGTGAGGGGGGTCTAGCGGCAATGAGGATTACCGCGAATCGATTTTCCGATAGGGGCGCTAGTGTTATGATGTCACTTTGACAATTCTCTCATACTGACACAGGACCCACGCATGAGTGGCGCCGCCTGGTGAGCGACAATACGGTAACTCCCATTGCTTTTTGCGTAGTGTTCGAAACGGGTTGTATTCGCTTTTTCTATGAGAGATAAATATCTGTTGTTAAGAACTATTATATAATCTGTGGCAATAAGGAAATCTTTCTACCAAGTCGTGCAAAGTAGGAACAGTCAGATAAAGTAACACCAAACCCCTATGTATAATGGGTTATACTTTTTTGCAGTCAACTGTTCTTTTAAAGTTCAATTCATGTAGGTATTTACAGCTAGCATTAAAAAGAGAAGAAAGCAGAAACACACACTTTTGCACCTAAACTGTACAAGGTGTAACAAAAATTATCTGTGAAGTGGTCTGATTAAAAAAACGGCCAAATGCGAGTCGGACTCGCACACCAAGGGTTCAGTACCATTATCTATATAAGAACGGAAAAAATCACTTTCTATGGGGGCTCACATAGAAAATGATTGTTTCGCCATTCCCTTAAATAATTGTTTTATTTTAATTTAATTATTTATTAAGCTATTGCATAGCTTCTATCGCGGGCCTTGAGCGCGGGGACCGAATCCAGAAATTCCGTAACGAAAAAAAACCTGACGCTCCCCACTCCGACGGACCGAAACAGACTTTATTCACTTTGTTACAAAGTTCTTTATCGGGGAAAGGATATATCTCCAAACGAATGTCGCTAAGTGTCATATTCTATACAAAATATTGAGGACAGTAGCTCTTATTACCAGAGATACGGCGATGTCAAACGTCAAAATAAACACTATTATTTTAGTCCCGCCAAAATCAAATATGTTAAATCGATTTTGTAATCGATGCATAATATACTGGCTGGATCGAATTAAAGGCAAAAGGCGCCTAATTTTTTATTTAGACTGCGAATCGTTTTGTTTTTTTAATCGATACCTTAGTGCAAATGCAAAGTCGTACTAAGTACCATTTTAAATTTGTGAATTTAGCACGTTAGTGCACAACGGAATAAAGTGGAAATTTCATTGGCATAAGAAATATTAGTACCTACAAAGAAGTAGAGTATCGAAATATGCCTTTGTCTTGTTTATCAAATATTTTCTATTGGTATATTAGATTTGTTCCTTATTGTGATAATCACAAAGGTGATATTGCTGCGTGCTGTAAATATTTGGTTTGTGGTGTTCGAAGACGATGATCACCGTATGTTTTTCGCCTATAAAAAAGCTCTCTTTCACTGCAGACGAAAATGTACCCAAATTTATTTTAAGTTTGTTTTGTTCAGTAGTGTCATAAACAAACAGAAATTAAACTTAAGTAGGTACATATTTGTCACTACTGACGAAAGTGCACAAAAAATACAGAACTGTGTTTTTAGGAAATGAGTTGAAAAGTGACCAATGTGCCGGGATCCATTAAATCTATGTAAATATGATATGTTTTATGCTGTGATAAATTTGATAATAAATAAAATCACTAATAATGGTAACTTTGTAGCAGCCCGCTGTCTCCACAACCAAAGGCATGAACATGTATTGTATCCATGTCCTATAGACCTAAGTTGCTTATCCACGAATGTCATCTGATAATGATAATGCTATAAGTTCATGAATAGACAAGTTGCATGGATAGTGCGACGGTGATTGCTGTCAAATGTGAGTAACTGTATAGAATTATCAGAAATTGTCACACAAAGGTGACAAACTGTTGTCTTATTACGTTACGCTATCCGTTTGGGATCTTATCCCAGAAGGGAGCGCACACTTTTGCCGCTTCGCCACCGCTAGAGTTTCGGCAGAGGGCTCCTGCTACGTGGGAAGTGCGAGTAATATGGGTGGTCGAAATTGTGCTAACGCATGTAACATCCCACACTGAACACCGCCCCGTTTTCCACAGCACCAGGGTCACTCCATCTTGCTATCAGTGCGGCTAAACCCAGTGGCTCCAGAACGGAATGAACACCCGCTGACTGAAGAGACCTCAGGACAATATCATTGAGGTCTTAGTGACGCGGAATCCAACCACTACAAATACGGCAACTCAATGTATATATGGCTGTCAACACCCACCATGCATTGTACAAGCGGATGACATACATACCTCATAGCGGGCCCAGGGGAGTACAATGGCCAAACGCAACGATTTTGCCTTTGCGCAAAGAACAATGTCACAAAGCCAGTACGGTTTTTATATTAAATATTGGACAAGGATAGTTTATAAATAAACTCAGATTTTTTTGTACGATTACTTTACTAAAACGGCTTATTACTGAATATGCACAACTTGATGGATTAGGATGGCACTTATTACAGTTCTATCTATATGGCACTAATGGAACTAGGTATCGCCTATATCCCCGTTAAATTGATTTGATTAAAATTATTTTAACTTTGCGCAAAAACATTCTTAGATCATGGCATGCCATTAGTCTCATTAGATACATTTTACTTAATAATGGCATCTATTTTATTTTTGTTGTCTAGCAAACTGATCTTGCGTAGCGATGTTGTCACAAAACCAGCACGGTTTCTTCAATTACATTTTGGACAAATTTCCATGCGATGCTAATATTGTAAATTTGATGAACTATTATCTTAAATAGAAAACTCCCGTGAGTATTAGACATATTAATATACTTAGACCGGGTTACTCACGTCTATAAAGTCGAAAACAGCTCGACATGTTTCGGGACGGTCTGCGCCCCATAATCATGAGTGAGAAGCGCTTGCCGCGATTGCCCTGCGCACCCCCGAAACATGTCGAGCTGTTTACGTGAGTAACCCGGTCTAAGTATATTAATATGAACTATTATCTGTTACCAATTCACACTAAATTAAAAACTCTGAACGGATTAAGGTGAAATTTGGCATGGGGATGTTTTGACTCCTACCTAGGAAAGGACAGAATAGTTTTTGTTATGAAAATCATCCTATATAGAGGTGCAAAGGGGAAGGAAGCAAGTGAAATAGTCAAATCTATAATTGCATGGGCAGTTTATGAATGAATTCTTTCATAAATTGCCCATGCACTTTTGAACGCCTGTGTAAATGCGAATAAAGGCCTCTGCCGATCCTATCATAAGATCGTCCTTGGTTGAGATGAGACATAATATATACTTACCTACCTAATGAAAGTTTATAATAATTATTATATGCGTGACGTAATTATTTTGGTAGCCTCGCAATGTTTTTCTTCACTGGGAAGTTAGTTGTAATCAGGTACCGACTGACATTCTGTGGGTTAAATTCAGTGAGCTTAAGGCAGTGTTGTAAACCGTGATCAAAAACACTCGGACTTGATTACTTATTTAATTGAAAGATAATTTATGTCAACTTGGACGTACTTTTTAGCATATCTACAGCGTATCCAGCCACTGAAAGATTAATATGTGGTCAAAGATACATACAGCTGTCACAAAAATGCTGGTGATTCGATTAAATGTGTAATCACTAATCAGTATCGAATTGTGGTTAGGAGAATAAATAAACAAAAAATGTTTGACAAAAAAAACATTTAGTCCTATTTTTTCCAAATCAGATTACAATATTGATCACCAGCATTTTTGGTATATCCTGAATTATTAACGAGAACAAAGAATAACAGGTTACTGTATTTGCAAGTTAGTTGTTTGTTTTATACGGCCCCGGAATTTAATTAGCAATTTACAGTTCAAGTCAATTTGGTATTTAATACTTATGGTAATAAAAATACACTACTAAACATACATACTACAAACAAACATACTACGCAGACGAAGTCGCGGGTAACATATAGTAATTGCATAAGTTGATACAAAATGATATGCAATAGCTTTACCGCGGCAGTCCCCGAGTGCCACACGTATTTTTTTTTTTAAAGTAATATACAGGGTGGAAAGACACGACGATCCTTCTCGCAAAGGGGGGTTAGTTTAAGTGAAGGAGAATCGATTAGTAATGTTTATATTTTTGTTACGAACAATCAGTAAAAATATTAAAATTAATTAATGTTCTTCTTAGTGACAACCCTGCTATTACTATGTACTATACCTACATGTAACTGTAATGTGACACTTTATGTTTACAAAAATTTGCTCGACATACCGCAGCACTCGTTCTTCAAACCTTGGTGCAATGTGAACTACACCTCCTCCCCGTTGGTCGTTTTGGCCCGTTTGTGGTACTATGGGCTGATTATTTGCCACGCGATCAAAGGCCCGTAAAATTGACATACGGCTAGTTGGGTGTGGTGGAGGATATCTTTGTCGATAGCGTCGTAACGTCTCGGCGGCATTATAATTACACTCCCCGTATAACATAAGCAAATTTAGGTAATCGCGGGCTCCCAAGGGCATTTTGAAAATAGGTTTTATCACGTAATTTGCAATTTATTTGCGTCACTGTTTTATCACGGGTAAGACTGAGTAAAAATTAATATTTTTCCCAAACAAAATAATACAATTGTGCAAACTACCCACTTACAAAAATCTAACTTAACCATAGAGAAATTGAGACTAAGGGCAGTTACAATAAATAGGTTCATAAAGCCCATAATACACCGCCAGAAGAGCATACTAGGCGGGGTGCGTGGAAGCTAGAAAATGCTGTTGGTTAACCGATTTGTATGGAAATAAATGCAAAAGTAACATGTTTATTTGAATTATAAAAATAAAGGCTTCAGAAGATATTATTTTCAATTCTACGATTCTGCATGTATAACTGCCCTTAGTCTTAATTTATCTATGGTTAGTTAGATTATTGTAAGTGGGTAGTTCACACAATTGTAATATTGACTGGGAAATATTATGGGGTAGAAATGTTGTTTTGGTAAATGTCACTGACCTTTGTGTTATTGTTAAATGTTATTGAACCTAATGAGGGTTGTCACTTGCAGTATTTTGCATCAAAAGTTAACTGCCTATAACTTAAAAACGCTTACGAATATGAGCCTAGTTTTTTTAGAGGAAATACAGTACTAAATCTAAACAATCCCCCTTTTGCGGAAAGGATCGTCGAGCCGTTCCACCCGGTATATACAACTAAATATTCTGTTGCCGTTATCAATATTGAGCAAAAACGAGCCATATAAAAAATTGTTGTATGGGAGCCGCCATAAATATATTTTTTATTCTGTTTCTTAGTAGTTATACATATTTTAGTTATATCAGCAACAAAAATACATCTGTGAAAATTTCATGTAACTATCACGGTTCATGAGATACGGCCTGGTGACAGACGGACGGACAGCGGAGTCTTAGTAATAGGGTCCCGTTTTATCCTTTGCGTACGAAGCTTTAAAAAGTATACTTTACTTTTTAAAGCTTACTTTTTTTGTACTTTACCTACCAGTATTTCTGTTACCACTTTTATATGTATCTCGATTTGCAATAAAAATGGAGGGAGGGTTTTATCCGCCACTATTAATGCTGACTGTACCCGGTCAAATTTGTAAAACGTGTCTAGAATCATAAACAACGATGCCCAATAACAATGCTATGTAAGTAACAATTTAAAATTAGGATAGGTTTCAAACATATTGACCTCATTGTACGGTGGATGCGGTATGGATAAACAATCAATAAAGTAAACGTATCCTGAATTCTGATAGACGAAATAAATGTATAAGTAAATTTAAAGTCATTTGGTTGAAGGTACTGAATGGGTAGGCACATAGAGTCCAAATAAGCTAAGTTTGTCGCGTTTTTGATAATACAGACTGTGAAAGTGTTAAGTAAACGTCATAATCTCATAGAAGTAGGACGTAGAAGAAAAAAAACCATTAAACTTCGATTAAACATCGATTCAAACTTAACCAGGACTGATTCTAACTAGTTGAATTATTAATTTCAAGGTGGCTTTAATCCTTTTCCCTTTTTTGTGAGGTAGACTTTATAAGTCATAGTCATATCACACTTAGTACATAGTCTGGCAAACCAAATCTGACGTAGAATAGTTTTTTAAATTTAATTTAATTTGGCTATCCCTAAAAACTTCGACATATGGTCTGTTGAGTTGTATGAAAAACTCTATTTATCCTGTGATTTCGGCGTTTAATCACGTTTATCTTGAAGAAAGCGGTATTTTTTCGTAAAATGGGGTGTTTTGGGACGAATTCAAAGTTCAAACCTCGATAAAGGTGATATTTACTTATGCACCTGTGTAGCACGTTAATTTATATACCTAAGTACTTAAAAAGGGTTCCGCTGCGCCGGCAGCCCTGGGAATGGGGATCTTGGTCACTGTTTTGTAGTAGTTAGGTAGGTATATGACATTTCTTTCAATTTATGAACAAAAGTTGTTAGGTTTGAGGAGTACAACCTACGATTACATTTATTGCTCCGATTATGGATCACACCGGTGTAGGGTTCTCAGCTAGTGAAGTTACAGTACCTAGTAGCAAGCAGGTTTTCATAGTTGTGAGCAGATCGCAATGCGTATCATGAATAGGCGTGATATCAATGTTGCTTCTAACTTATGATGTCATTCGCCCGCTGGCACGGAGGCATGATTAGCATACCAAATTAATACATTACTGAGCACTTACCCTTTTTGTAGCAACTGCTTTGTAACTGTTAGGTACATTGCCTAACTATAAGTTTACAATCAAATTATGCAGTTAATTACTTCGGAAAATTAGAACTATCGTGCAATACTAGGCAAATTCTGTTAGACCGTGTGTCAATAAATATACATTTCCGGTGTATAATGCGTACCGACTTCGCATTAGTTCCATGTACTTACATTACACATAAAACATAAGTAGGTGCTTAGTTTGCTGGACAGTTTTATTCTGTTGCTATTTGCATAAATGTTTTTGTTTATTACTTACCAAAGACAAATGAAGGCGTAAAAGTGTTTCTAGTTTGTCATCTGATCGAAAGAACGCGCAATTCTAAGTAGAAATCTCATAAAAAAATTCAAATACAAAAAAGCTTCCTTCTTACGTCGAGCGCATTAATATGTGTACATTTCATCACCTTAATCCCCTCTCATAAGGTAAAATAGTGAGACGTGGTATTAATGAACTTGAGTATACAAAGGCAAATTGAATAATTCACTGTCTCTATTCCGCGTTTCCGAGGGTCTATTAGAACACGTCATGTTTTAAAATAAGAATAAAATGTTATTTTTTTTAAATAAATTATGCAAAACAATTCTCACTTTTATTTTTTAACTGGTTAGGCAACGAGAGCAGCATCATAAAGTTGTGTCATCGATTGCGGTCGATATGATATAAATAGATTAGATATCAACCGTTTCAAAGATTACAAACAGTAGCCGAAGTCCTTGTGGCACTGAAAAAACCCCTATTGTTGCGTGATAGAATAATGCACATTTCCGAGGCTATGTAATGTCAAACAATGTTTATTTTTCTTGGAAAATAATACGGAAAATTCCTATCAATAGCAGAGATGACTAAATCATAAAAACTGTTATTGTCAGGTAGGTACTTAGTGTACCTACCTATTTACCTAACTTAAGCCCACTCTCACCACCCAAGGTACCGTGAGCCGCTAACATTGAGTTAACTGTCAAATCCATACAAAAAACGCTTAACTCTGGGTTATGTGGCTAACTCCGGATGGTGCAAGTGGCCCTTAGGGGAACAAAGAGATAACACTTAAGTCAAGTCAAATTATGAACTAAGGAATAATAATATAAACACACAAATAAATGCCCTGACCAGGATTCGAACCCGGTACCTCCTGCTTTGTATTAGACAAGGTCACTACCGACTAGGCTAAGAGGCCGTAGCAACTAGCAATCAAGTTTTTAGTATAATGCAAAGTAGCCTCAGAACATCCAACGTTCTCGTAAGCGACTGCGCGCGGTCCCGTGATGCCAACCAGGATCGAATTTTGTGAAAGGATTATTGTTACCTGCCTTGTATTTCTGTTGAGGTTGTTAGAAAATGTCGCCAATGACACGTAATACGCTACCAACCAAAAAACCTCCGGAAAAACTGCCCTAGAAGATAAGAGCCAGACATTTGGTTCCAGGTGTAAGAGATGCTTGATGCCGGGGACGCGTACGAGGGTTAAGCCGGTGTCGGCAACCGAGCCCTCAGCCTCGGACGAAGCCTCGCTGCTGGAGATCCACCTCCAAAGGCAACTGGAGGAAGACATAGCTAGGTATGTATGTTGAACATCTTGGTGCTGTCGTGTTCTGACGCTTGGGATTCAGGTGCAAATCATTAATCGCGCATCTAACTGACTCAATGTTGGTATAGTCATTATCAAATGAAAACAACGAAAGAAAGTAGCAAGTTTTATAGGAACACGTCATGTTTTTTATAGAACTGGATAAATTTGGTTAGTTTCCTGATGCTGACTTTACCAGCATATAATTACAATAATAAAATTACTGAAATACACAGGTGACTAGGTTTTTTTTTCAATTACCAAGTTCTTAAGAACGAAACAAATCAAGGGTCCAAAGGACCTAAAACCTTCTAAATCTGTGTCATTAAAAGAAGAAATAACGAATTGCAGTTAAAGCTGTAGTTTTGTTCTAGGTTGTATTTTACTTATGTGGTCCGTTCTACTTACCGTTCCTTTACCTGGGTAGTCGTTATATATAAATATTATATAAAGCGTGACGTGGGAAATCAACCGGCAAACTATTAGTAAAATGAGTAATATTTCATGTTTTACTGGCAATTGATCACGCGTGCAATTTTAACACCAGAATTAAACTTCGCAACCTTCCTTGCCTTGCCTTGCTATGATAATAACAATTTTTATATTTATGACATTTATGAACGCTACCTTGCACTAACATGTGTTTGCTTACAATTTTCCGCTACCTTGTTGCAGAATATTTGATGAGTCTATATATTCCGATCTTGAGGTGGTCTGTGGTAAACTAAAAATCCTTACTCACTCTTGTATACTAAAAGCACGCACGAACGAATTTTACCATAAGCTTCAACCCATTTTGCATGTAAACATTGGGCGCAGTACCTTCGATGAAATTTATTCCTTCGTCAGGTGAGTACAACTGGGCCCATACTTCACCCGAGAAAGGCAGGAGGTGACTTGGTTACTGTATAGACATAATTATAGTCTTTGTGATAATTTGTCTTCCTAAATTTTATATTACGACCGTGAACCGTGACATTTCAAAATGGTATTAATATGATGGCCACGCCATAACCACGCCATCTTCTGTAATCTCGAGTTAATCTTTTAAGGGCGACTTGCGCCAACCGGTATGTTTTTGTTTTATTAGCAAGCCAACTAGCCCGGAGTCACCTGTCAAATTTGATACTAAATAACGCTTAACTCCGGGTTAGTGGGCTATAACCCCGCTAAGCGGTTTAAGCGCCACTTGCGCCAACCAGGGATTGACAAGTTAGTTAGTTGTCACCTCCCAAACTTTTAAACGCTTAGCTCTGGGTTAGCGGTTAACCCTGGGCGGTGCAAGTGGCGCGTATTATTTAAAGAGTCGAGTTACGAAATAAAATTACCTTCCTTGCTCAGTTCACTTGGCTGTCAACGGCGACCTCTATATGTAAAGAAACTGTGAACAAGCCAAATCTTATTGCTACTGAATAAGCCCAAAAAAAAAAATGCTCAGTCAAGTGTCTTGTTACAGTTGGCACCAATGTTGCGCTGAGACGTACAACAACAACTTGCCATGTAGTAATATCGGGATTTTGCGTTTAGAATGTTCTTTTCTCATACCGTTCCAAGTTCAACAGCCAACTGAAGGATTGACCTGAAGTTTCTCAAACGTGATATTTGTGATCGATATTTAACTAAAACCATTGAAAAACTTTTTGACTTATCTTCCTGTAGGATGCAGACGATTGGTACAAAAAAAAAACGGCTAGTTAAAAAAAATACAGTTGTTATCACATAACGCGTTGTTGTGTGCGTGATCTAAAGTCTGGGTCGACACCGTGTATACTTGTTGATATATTCTGTGCGAAAAGAGAAGGGTGCGATGGGTAATTGCTAAAGAATCATATGACTTCCCGTTCTGTGCCACTTACTAGACAACACAATATAATATTTATGATTTTATTCGAATTTAAAGCCATTTGAATAGTAACTTAACTACTTTTTTTTTTTATGTAAGTAACAACATGAAATATTTTTTTCAGCGATGTGTACACTGAATGCAATATCAGAAATCAGGAGAAAGAAATACTGGCATACCTGAACGAAACATTTAAAGTTATAAAAGTAGTGCCGAAAAATAAGGAAGATTCTGAGGAAGTTGAAGTATTTTTAACTCCAAAGTGCTTGAGTCCCTACATTGAAAAGAGCCAGAAGACGATAAGCTCTAGTCCAAGCACAGAGTTAACTAAAGAATATTACGCTTTGGTCCCGATCGACGGTAACTTATTAGAAAAGGAACTAATAGAACAGGATGTACTATCAAACGCATTTCACTCTATAATAAAAACACAGTCAGACGATTTAAAGAGAGCTAAATCTTCACAGTGCAGCAAGAAACCTACATCTTTATCTCTTACTTCTAGTCACACCTCCAAAATAGTCAAACATTCCAACAGTTGTGATATTTTATTTAAATGTCATGTTAAAGATAACGTCGGGTCTGAAGTGATAAAAGGTAATGATACGAGTGTACTCAGCAATAGCGTGGTGAGCGTCAGCTTCAGTAGTCAGACGGGTTTGGGCGAGGATAGGGGCACGGAGCCCGCGTACTCGCCGGACAGCCTCATCACCGACGAGCCGAGCTCCTCCTCGGACTACCTCTCCGCCGCCTACACCTTCTCGCCCGGCGCCAGCTGCTCGGCCACCCTCCCGCCGTTAAATGTTGGGGACAATATCACCAAAATGGAGAACATTTTCACTTCGTCCGACTCCGGCCTGGAGAACACCGGACTCATGGAGAGCCTTAGCAGTCACAAAGACGTTACGTTGACTGACTTGTCGCTAACGGAGAGCACCTTGCACGACTTAACCATTGATGACACGCACTATTCCACGTCCAGTCCTGTTATAGAAAATCACCCGAGCCACAGAGCAAAAGCTGTGAGCGCGAGTAATGCCTCGTCCGCGGGCACGCATTCACACGCAGAGACTAACGGGCAGAAGATGAGCCAATCCAACAAACACAAAGAAACAGGTTGCTGCAAATCATCCAAGGAAGAAAAACAGCGCCAGAACGAAGAAATATTTATAATGGAGTCGTCCTCGTTGTCTTCGGAGACGGGCTCGTGGGAATCAGTGTTCCCACCCAAATTAGCCGAAAGAGAACTTTGTGAAAGGTTCTTAAAAAAAGAACGTCAGCATACATTCGCAGACGACGTGAAAGGTAAGGTTATTTACTAGTTTACAATTAACCCAGGAAAGATACCTACGGTTTTGATTTTGACAGACCTTAAATTATATTAGCCTGATTTTCTCAAATTACGTTCGAATGGAATATTTATAGATAGCATATGCAAAAATCCTACAAACTTTTATTCCGGAAGTAGGTAAAAACTAAAAAAAGTAAAACTTAACCTAGTCGAGTTTTTAAATTGATGGTAAGTAATCAATATATTTCGTGTTTGAAAAATACATGACGACATATTTGTCTTTTATGTGTTAAGAGCAAAACCGAAGAAAACTTATTCACGTAAAAAAGTTAATTCTACAAAATGTACGGCACGGATGATTATTATTTTATTTATTATTGTTGTTTTGGGCTAGTGAAGATGCCGCATCGACCAGTTGTGATCTATTGTGGCAGCCCTTTATAATTCATTACTGATTCCCGTTGAGTCCAGAAAGTTCCAAATTCTTTGGGCTGTAATGTTGTGTATCTCACAGGGTTGCAGTTCGTGCCTACCGAGGTGGATACTTCTTTTGTGCATTAGTGGTCCGCAGGAGCAGAGGATGTGCATTGCAGTTTCCTCTGTTTCCTGGCAGAACCTGCATGCTGCGTCTTGTTTCTTACCCATTAGAAACATGTGCTTGTTCAACTTGCAGTGCCCAGTCAGAATTCTGACCACCGCACAGGCTTTGTACCTCTTGAGCCCTAAGAGCTCTTTAGTGTTTTTGTTGTTGAACCCTAATATTAGAGCTTTCGAGTGTGTGTTTCCTTTTACGGATTTCCACTCTGCGATTGCCCTCATCTTTTCAAGATTGTTTAGCAGAGAGTATGCCTCTCGTTTTGTAACTCCGCAAAACGGTTCCGGGCCAACGAGGGGCGTGTCCGCGCCCTTTCTGGCAAGTTCGTCCGCTGCTTCGTTTCCAGCAATGTTGGAGTGTCCTGGTACCCATCTAAGTGTAACTTTGTTGGTGTTAGCCAGGGCGTTTAGATTATTTTTGCAGTTCTGGACTAGTCTAGAGTTAACCTCTAGGGACTCTAGTGCTAGCAGAGCAGCTTGACTGTCCGAGTTAATGTAGATGTGTTGGTTTCTTAGGTTTCTGTCCAGATTGATTTCCGCGCATATGTTAATGGCAAGGACTTCTGCCTGGAAGATTGAGGCCAGTTTGCCCATGCTGACGCTGGCTCTGTGCTTAGGCCTCTCACCATAGATACCACATCCTACTTTTCCAACTGTCTTGGAACCATCCGTGTACCAAATGTGGCTTCCCTTTTCGACAAACATTTGGTCGTTGGCCCATTTGTGTCTTTGGGGTATATCCACATTGTACAGTCTGGTAAACTGACATTCCGTATGCATGTCATCTGAAGGCATGCTGAGGGTTTTGTTCTCGAAAACCCAAGCCCTGAGTTTGGTTAGCGCTTGGGAGCGCCATTTGGGCTTGTTTAGCGTGCTTATTCTGTAGACACGGATGATATAGGTATGTGTTATTTCGCAAGAAACAAATGGTAATAGGTAAGAAAGGGCCCTGACCTATTTTAAACGACAAAAAAACATATATACGTAAAAATCTTCCAAGAAAAACAATTGAAACATGTGTCTACATATTTATGACAATTTGCATATAACATAACATTTTGTTGCTTACATAATTACCAGTAGACTCACGATCCGTTACGCTAAAAAAATCAGCTATTATTAATTATTTCCCAAATAGTACAAATTTCCATACTGATACTAGCTGTCAGTTTAATGTCTGGATTAAATATGCTCCAATACGTGTCAACTGCCACTTCTTTTAGTTGCTATTGTATTATTACAAGATTTTTTTGACCATTTAAATGATGAAGTAAAGTGATTACTGATTAAGGCCGTCCCCTATCCCAATGACCTCGGCGATTTGAGCTTTCTTCCCCTACCGCTTCCTTTCCTCACCGGTTATACAATACCGGTTATAAGCATAAGTCGTCACCTAGGAAGAGCTGCTTGTACTAGGACGCAACCCTATAAACTACTAGTGCCATCTTATACGACTGGCCCCCGTCGCCCGCGCAGGCATCTCGAGCCGGCGTTTTCGGAAAAATGCGTGTAATAGCTTTTTTCTCGAAAAGTACAAAACCTATCCAAAAATCAGTGGATGCGTTTAAAGTAAACATAAATATAAAATGCTTGTCTTAGTTTCTTATACTTACGACGCATAATAAGGGAGTAGATACAGATTTAAGGTAGAAAAAAGGGTTTACGGTTATTTTTTTTTCTCTTGATGTATTATGTTTTTCGACAATTTAGTGGAACAAAATGTAGACCAAATACCTAGCTACATTATATATTTTTTTCAAGCGTTGTGCTTGGAGCTGAACAAAGCCTATTCACTTTAAAAACAGTGAAATATGCCGGGTAGCCCCTTAAACTATACTTTTTAAGCAGAAATGTCTTTCAAATATCTTTGAAAGAAAAGAAAAGTGGAATATTGCATGACCTCGGGAGGGACTCGAACCCGCGTGTTTGTGATACACGCCCGTCGCTCTGCCAACTGAGCTACCGAGACCGAGTGTAATTTATTCCACTTTTCCTTTATTTTTAACATAGTAAAGTTATTGTACATGACATTGCACATGACAAATAAAAGGCATGGCACAAATAAGTACTATGTATTATTCTCTGGATATATGTTTAATTGCTACATAATTAACTACTGATAACAGATAAAATTAATGAACTTAATTTTTTCAGAGGATCTATGCCCTAGTTTAGTTCAAAAGTCTCCTTTCAAGTCTACATCATGCTTTATTGATGCTGCGAGCTTAGCAGACGAGGAAGATGACACTATCAAAGTACAAGTCCATCCGATGGAGCCAGCGAAAATATTGAATTCGAACATTCTGCCAACGCCTAGTCAACCGGTCCCCTGCGCCAATGCAAAACACGACATGAGTCCCAACGACTGGTCCGAGAGCAATGACAACGAAGACTCTTTGGAACAACCGGATAACAAAGACCCCGACTCGGCGCACAAAGACTTATCTCCAACCATTTTTGAAATGACTCCTATAACTGAAGATTCTCTCTGTGTGAACGACGAGCCAGCAGTCCCGTCGAAAGAAACCAACATGCCTGTCGACAACGAGGATACGTCACAACAGTCCCAAGACAACAACACGTCCCTACCCAGCACTATGTTCGTAACCAGTACGCCACATAATTCTATCATGTCTTTAAATGTTTGCACAGTCAAGCAGTACAACTCTGAAGAAAGTAGAATAGATTCTTCCACGTCCGGTTATGAAAGTCTAGGAAACATAAAGAAACATCAGAAATTCAATGAATCATCGCCTATAGTTTCAGGAGGAGCATCAATAGAAGATTACTTACCACTATCTAGCAGTCATTCCGATAGTCCCATGCCTAGGAGAAGGATAGAAAATATTCCTATAGTGTCTGGCGCTTACGTACCTCCAGTAGAAAACACAGACACATACAGGAAGTCCCCAAAACCATCCTCGTTCGCCTCTTCGTGGGTTGTCGATATGTCGATGAGCCCGAAGTCGGATGGCGAGAAGAACACCACCAATTCTCAGTTCATCGCAAAGAAACCCGGTGACAGGGCGTGTGAATCCTTAAAAAACGAATGCATCAGCATTAACGACAATTTAAATAAAAGCCGAAGTTCGCTAGATTCTGATAGCAGTGAAAGATCAAGCCACAAGTTCTATATAGACTTGTCAAGTTTGCCGGATCCCTTACCGCCGAAAAGTGACCATGAAGTTGAAAGTTCTAATGAGAAGAAGAATATATTTTCAATGTACATCGACTTGGGAGAAAAAGCTACTTTAAAGGAGATGCCAGCCAGGCTTTCTTGCTCTTTAAATACGAAAAAGCAGACATGTACCGAGGCAAAGCCTAAATCCGTTGTAAATAAAGCCATCAAGCCTTCTGACAATTTCGCCACGCCTGCTCCAAACAACAAGGAGTCTAACAGTCCTGGGACTTTCGAAAAATATGAATCGCTCTGTAATGACTTAAATATCAGCATCTCAGAAATAATACGCTGTCCAGCTGAAACGAAAACTAGCACTACTGAAATCACCAACAGCATTACTGCCGATCCAGTTAAAAAAGAAAGACCATCTCGGGTTTCTGGTGTAGATAAGTCCTTGTTCCAGCGCGACGTGGTTATCCACGAGGAGCCGACGGGGATCGACCAGTCCGGGGACCTATTTGTCAAATTGTCAGATCTAGATAAACCAGCGCCTAAAAGCGAGGCACCGTCTATGATCATGTATGAAGAGTCAGTTTCGAACGTCAGGATGACTAGGTCCATTCCGGATAACAACTGGGGGAATCAAAGTAGTATATCGCGACCGATGGATGTTATAAGTTCGTTTCATTCAGAGAACGCTTTGAGTCTGAACAGGCTGTTTCCGCACTTGAAGAACGAGTTTAGTAAGAGCATGCCGGGTGCGCTGCCGAGCAAGGGGCGCGGGCGCGTGTCGGGCCGGGTGACGGACGAGCCCGCCTCGGACGTGTCGGAGCTTAGCAGCGTGCAGAGCAGCATGTGCCGCTCCGTCGTAGGTAAGTAACGCCTTAAAATTAACTCAGCCGCATCTGAAAATAATTACTCTCAGCGTCACTTACGCCAAACAGGTTTACCTAACTGTAATTTCATACTAAATAAACGCTTGACTCCGGGTTCGTTAACCCTGGTGTGTGCAAGTGGCCCTTACAAATTTTAATAATAGTCAATTTCAGTATCTTAAATTCGGGACATGCTTACCCTAATTTGACGTGTTGATTTATTTAATCTGTATTTTTTTTAGAAAACAGTACAACAGAAGAAACGAGCAGCCAGACGTCGAGTCTCATAGGATTCTGTCAGTCGCGGCTGGGCCAGGATCTGTTGCGAATGTTCCTAGAAGAAATCACCCCTGACGTCATAGTAGAGGTTTCTGGGAGACGGATCAAGGCACACAAGTGTATTTTGTCTTCTAGGTAATTAGATAACATTTCAAAACAATCTAAAAAAAAATTAAAGTATTTTGCAATGCATGTGCTTGATAAGTGCGTTTTCTAATGGAGCCAAATCGTGCGGAAAGTAGTAGGTGCTTTTCCGCACTATTGCGAGAATATATTTTTAAAGTACTTTTCCGCACACCCGCTCACCACACTGCATTGTAAGAAACACGTGCGTAAAGATGACTTCCGCACTTCTTGCATAAATAGCTTATATGAATGATTTTGACTTTTGAATATGATTTCATCACAATGAAAAGTATATAAGTAATAATCACACGAATTTTATTTTAGGTGTCAATACTTCGCCAGGATATTGAGCGGCGGTTGGGTAGAGAGTGCGGGAAATGTCATCGTTTTGCCACCGTATGTAATTTCTTTCTTCAAGGTATCCACTACAGACTACATACCTTAATTAGTAAACCACATTTGTAAGAAAGTGTAAAGTAAATGCTACAATGATGATGAGATTTCGAGTCTTAATAGGCTAGACGACAAAAGAAAATCTAATTTGTCCGTCTGTTAGATTATTAAAACATATTTGACACGTATCATTTCTTTTGTTCGTCAAATGAAAAATGACGGATATATAAGTGCATTAAAGTTTCGCGTGACGTCAGAATTAGATATAACTCTTACCTTATACCGACGTCACTAGCCCCCACCCCGGAACTTTGATGGAACTAATAATTTTGTATTATCTAAGTGACGGACTAAATAGAATATTAGATTACGTACCGAGGCCTGTAAAGTAAGAAATGTCTCAGATCTCGTGTAATTGTCGGCCGAGGCGAAGCTGAGGTCGACAAACATGTGATCTGAGGCTTTCTTATTTAATGGCCAAGGTCAGTACACTATTTTTCTGCTCGACGCAGTCGGCAAGCGGCGAATTTGTTTAGCGTAGCGGCCGGCAAGTGGCCACTTGCCGGCCGGAAGGAAGAAATAAAACTTTTTCAAACTAGTCGTCATCCCTATTGCAGGTTCTCATACAACGTGGTGCACTTCGCGCTGTGCCACATCTACTCGGGCGTGTCCCGGATCCCGGACGCGATCAGCATCGTGGAGCTGGCCACGCTCGCCGACATGCTCGGGCTCGAGGGGCTCAAGGAGGCCATCATGTTCACGCTCAAGGCCAAGTACTGCCACCACTTCCACAGGGTGAGTATTGTACCAGGGTCTCACAAGACGAGCTTCGCGCCATATAATATCTACTCGGGCGTATTTACATTCCGAACGTGATCTATTTTCGGTAACAGCCGATAGGAGTATTAATCTTTTGTTAGTTTCTGTCTACGTGGTGCAGATGTGCATGCTGTTCTGGTGTACGAGCTGGACATCGTGCATGACATTATTTTACTAATGCCGGCCATACACGTTACGGTCTGCGGGAGCGGTTACCTGCGCAGGTAAACCTGCACCGTGTATTGAGACTTGTGGTGCACCGTACGGTGACACAGAATCGATTTTCGATTTTGCTCAAGTTATATGTACACTTAAAAAATACCTGTATAGGTCTTCCAATACTTGTCTGGGTTTAATTGCATTATCGTCTGTTACTTGTAATATTAGCGGACTCTCTTTCTAACAAGATGGATTGAAAAGAGACTTCCACTAATATTACAAGCTACAAGTCATTATGCAATAGGCCTCTAGTCTAGTCGCCCTGCGCAAATGGCTTACTTCCTCCACTAAAATCGCCGTCAATCCAACTCGCAAACAATGTAAACAAACCGCAAATATTGATTGTAATAACTTCACTTTTAAGTTTTTAATGAAATCTCCTAGATTAAGTTATTTATCTTATGTTTTGTATGTTACGATAATACGACCGTATCAGTAGTGAATCGTTTCAGTGATGCCTGATGAGGTAGTCTGAAAATACAAGGAGAAACAGTGACAAAACATGTGATGCCTTTTGTTTACATCCTTAGTAGGTAAGTTCCATTGACGGCGATTTTACAGCGGCGCGCGGAATAGCATCGGTGTAATTAGAGTGTGCAAACCGGTTATTAACCGGTTTTTTCATACAATTAAAAACCGGTTTGCACGCCCTAGGTGTGATAAACTTGGAATGAATTAGCATGTATATATGTTCTGCAGCCGTGCGCTGTGTGCACCGCGGGCGTGCTCGAGTGCTTCCCACTATCGTCGGTGTACAGCCTCGACGACCTGTACCGCAAGTGCCTCAAGTGGATCACCAAGTACTTCTCCAAGGTGTGGCCCACCAAGGCCTTCGCCACGCTGCCCAAGGAGCTGCTCGACAAGTGTTACCAGCAGCACATCATTAACCTTACCACTGATAATCTTGTTGACACGGTGTACGGATGTGCTATTACTGGTAAGTAGGTAATAGTGGTTAACATAGGTAATATCGTCTTCTGTTACCGCGATTGTTGTTTATTGAAATTAAACACTTCAGAACGGATTAATCGCATTTATTAACACCATGGCCTCTACCTTTCTAGCCCTCAGCTCTCTGCTTCGCTTTGTCCGACAAAAAATACTCATCCACGAAATTCGGTTTCCCGGCCTCTGCAATAATGTACTATTACTTAGTCACAGTGAATGTTTTCGCAGTGGAATCTCTGCAAAACAGTCGCTGGGCAGAATGCGTGGCGCGCATGTGCCGGCGGCTGGTGAACGCGGCAGCGCACTTCGCGGCGCCGCGGCTGGTGGCCGTGCTGCGCGGCATGCGCGCCGCCGCGCCGCCGCCGGCGCCGCCCGCCGCCGCGCAGGCGCTGCACGACTGCCTCGCCGCCGCCATCGAGTGGGCGCCTTCCGACGAGACCGCCCGCGCCTACGCTTTCCTCTCCGCCCTGCCCGCCGACGCAGCCGCCGCTGCGGCTGCGCAGCGAGCCCGACCCGATCTTATCGCGGATGGCACGCGCCATCCTCCCCCGCCGCCCGCCGGCGACCTCCTGCTCGCGCACGCCGCGAGCTGGCGGCTGCAGTGTGAAGGCGCCCTCGTTCGCGCCGCTCCTCGCGCTGTGCTCACGCAGGCTTTCAAAGAGCTGCCGCCCGAGCTGAGGAAGCGACTACGCGAACTCGGCTGCATCATGTACGGGCCGCAGGTCGTCCCCGCCGCCTCGCCGCTGCACGACCGCAAGAGCCGGAGCGCCTGCCACGCCCGACCCGGCAGGGCCCCCGCAGCTCTCGCCACGCGCAGCCTTGACATAGATCACGTGCGTGAGTCGTTCGTGCCGTACGCACCTCGACCCTCCGCGAACCTCGGCTCCGTTGACACGCTGAAAAGCAACGGCGACCTGCGGGACAGGAAGCCCAAAAAAATGATGCCTCCGAAAATCAGGACGACGAAAGCCCAGGAGGAGCGGGCTAAGTTTAATATGGCTAAAACGAATCAGTCGCAGGACCGGCTAGCCGGCAAAGGGGGCCGACCGGTTCAGTTGTTTGAAAATACCAAGCCGAGGTACTTGGAGCCGCGAATGTACAAAGAGAGCGAGAAGAAATCGCCCGCGACCAATAAGCTGGTGAACAAAATGATATCATCGAGTGAGTCCTCTCGCAACTCTAGTCCGATCCAAGCGCGCGCGGTGCGCGCGTCGCGGGTGCGGTCGCGCGAGCAGGCGCTGTCGCAGGACAGCCTGGCCAGCGCCTCGCGCCCGCGCACCGCCGAGCCCTCCACCGACTCCCTCAGCGAGTCGCAGAATAGCAACAAATACGCTACATACACTAAAAGGAAATATACCACTAAGGACTCCATCGAATGTAAGTACACTGAAGTCGGTATACCTATAATGTGTAACAAAAATGAGTTCTGGTTAGGAAAACGTAAAAAAAAAATCACGCATTGTACACGTCGCCCAATTAGGCCAATAATACACAAAAAAACATCCGATTTAAAAACTTATTGTTTACATTTTTCCTTATCAGAACCCGATATTTATTACTAGTGTCCGGCCGAAACATGTTTTTTTTTTCGAAACTGAACCTTTAGTAAATACGATTAAATCGCTGAATTAAATGTTAGTGAGCCGTTCTTTTTTTAAATATTTGAATAACGAAGCATCTCCATGCTGCGATATCACTTATCTCGCATTGAAATTTTAACATTATCATATGATGTCACATTGCCTGCCGTACCGAGCTCACCTGACGTCAGTCGAACGCGACCCGAAAGTACGATATTGTAAGTTTCAGCGCGGCCGAAAGGTTCGGCTGGTTTTAGACCGAAACCGAACATGATTGTTATTCTGAAACCGGTCGAAACCGAAGTCAAAACTTCGGTCGGACACTACTTATTACGCCGTTCAACGGATAACCAGTATTGTTACAGCTTGTATACACCTTGAAATTTGACCTGAGTAGTTCTTAGAATTTTTATTTACATGAATGTTTTCTTGTTACAGCCATCCAGTCTTCAAAGTTCCAAAACGCTTTGAACAGCAAGATTAAAACTAAAATACCTGTATATCTTAACCAGAGCGCAAAACCCCTAGCGACAAAGCAATCGCAGCTTAGCAACAGCGAGTCCCAAAGGCGAGTGAATCAGCTGAACAAGGCGACTGCCACACAGCCCACCGCGCAACGCAGTAGAGGACCGGTCGAACGGAAGGTTCCCGGCTCCCTAATGAACGCCACCAAATCCAGCCAGGCCAAAATGGTCACTAAGCTTAAAGAGAAGCCCACCAAGCCAAGTACCAGGACCCGAGCAGCCAAGCATACGAGCCGGCAAGAACAGCACGAGCAGACCGAGATCCCCGTAATGCAGCGCTCCGGGACCTTCCTGAAGGACGAGCCCACTTTTGGGGATATCACTACTGACATCGACGTAGACCAGTAAAAGCTAAGTGTCGTATACGCATCTCTTCGCCCCTTACTACTCGAACAAAAACATTATTTGCAAACTGCAATAGCTTAAGCATGTTTTCTCTTAACTCTTCATTGCCCTGTTTGCCTCTTCAATTTAGCGCAACTCATGCGAGGCTGTGAGGACTGGCCACGACACAGCCCGCTATATTTTAAATAGATGCCATTCTATTTATAATCTTTGACTGTTACTATTTGTCATTACTTTTAAGTAAAGCTGTTTCTGTACCTGGGCTCCGTGATTTTAATTTATTATTCTAATTTGTTTCCGCGTATTCAAATAACCTTCACAAAATGGTAGCAGAGCGTGGTTAGTGAAAAGCGCCTACAATAAATTCGAAAAATGGCTTCGACGAGTTACAGAAATATAGAACCGTTGACCAAGACGAATGATGACACTTGGAGTTTACAAGCTGTGATGTGGGACGTTAATAGAAACACGTTCTCTACGCACTTCACGTTCACGTATTCTGTCTAAAATAACACTAACATGCGCTTATATAATGCGGCTATACTAGTGTGTGGGTGAGGCGTAGTACACTCACTACACCTCCCTCCTTGAAGAAAAAAAAGATTAATATAAATGATAATAAAATTAATCTTTTTTTAATGAATCTTAGCACAGTTATATTTAAAAATAAAAGAAAACACTGTATAAAAAAATTAAGACACATACCATAAAGCACAGACCTACATAATAACAGTTTTAATTATTTTTTTTTGTATTTTTACGCAAACAATGTTTGTTTAAAGAACCATATAATAGCATCACTACATAAAACCAACAATCTTATTGCTAATCTATGCCGCTTTGATGACGAAACGTTACAAACAATATTTTAAAACTAAATTAATTAAATCACATTATTAAATGAATTAAAACTGAGTACTTAAATACTTGCTTCAATAAATAAAATCATAGGTAGGTAAACTTATTATCTTACTAAGTTATATTATTATTCTAACATTCATATACAATTCTATCCGTTGTTACATTTCCGGAGTCCGTATATAAAAAAAATTTTTTTTTTCATTTCCTTTCCTTTTTGGTAGGTACCTACCTTTAAATAACTCCATAGACATAGAAAATAAATAGACGTAGTGTCACTAAGAAGAAACTGTGATTCCATATTACGCCTGTCACCTTGTTCCGACAAGAACGCACACATGCACAGACAAAACATTACGCTTGTCATCTATCAGTGATAACGAAACCAACCGACAACAAACATCTCCGTGAAAATAATGTGAAAATGCCGACGTGCGTAGTTTTACATTGTAAAAACGCAATCGGTCACAAAAACAAGTCACATGGAATGACCTTTCATCGGTAAAATTATAATTGACACGTGTTTATGCAAAAAAATGCCGTTGGGGCGGAAAGGTTCTCGAGTGGCGACCGCGTACCGGAAGGCGCAGCGTGGGTAGGCCCCCCGCAAGGTGGACTGATGACCTGGTGAAGGTCGCAGGAGTCCGCTGGATGCGGGTGGCGCAGGACCGGTCATTGTGGAAATCTTTGGGGGAGGCCTATGTCCAGCAGTGGACGTCTTTCGGCTGAAATGATGATGATGATGATGATGATGCAAAAAAAACGAATATTAACTTCATTACGCGTAGTGTGACCAGCAGCTTGAGTTTGGTTATATCCCGAAAGTCGCGTAATTGCTTGCTTCGTCTTGCGTATTTCATACTTATGGAAATATGAAAATCCATGAAATGGTACCTTTCCTAATATATATATATATATATATATATTAAATTTTGTATATGCATCTGTATTAAATTTTGGCCCTTCTTTCTCTGGAATACGTTCCAAAGTGTATATTTATAGACGTGACTGTACTACTACTACCTACCTTCCACATGATCCCCAATCATCACTTGTCGCATGAATGTTGTTTCAACATTGTTTAGAAAGAGAACTACCTACCTTACTGTAAACCTTATGAAATTGTTTACTATAAAAGTAACTTTTACTTGTAAATTATGTGTATATTACATATTTACGTGTAATTATTTATAAGCACAGAAATAATTTTCATCAAAACAAATATTTAACTTTTCATTGAATCCCCCGGTCATCAATTCGATTTGATTAAATTCGAAAAAAAAAAATTCACATGGTATCACTCGGCTGCACGCACACATATAAATCGGCCGCCATTGCTGGTCACAACACGATGTATCGGAGTGTTCACTCTTGATACTCTATGAATAACTCTCAACATTTTGGTATTCTTACCAAAATGTTGAGAGTTCAACTCTCAACTCCACTCCACTCTCCACTTTTATTAATTAACATTTTGTTCTTTATTTATGATGTCATTCTTTTCATTATTATTTATGAATTCATATTAATTTTTAACATATACATTGTGCATCTAAGCGTGCAACTCTGGCAAGGGTATATAACGCAAACATTCATGGCCGGCCGACCTTAATATACATTTTATTTATTTGCTCAGGACACAAGATAATTATTTATTTCGAGCGCTCATACATACATTTTATTTATTACCACAGGCAGTTCATTTAACACTTCCATACATCATAACCTTCCATGTGTCCAAGGGTCGTCACGGTTGGTTCTCGACCGAACCATGATCCGATCTCCAAGGATTCTCCTGCCTGTTTTGTGTCCTGATATACCCTTGCTACACCATATCGCTCAAGGCCGCCTCGCGGGCCACCGAAGATGCGATAGGCATAATTTTTTACAATCACATTATTTCTGTATATTTCCCCATCATTACCGAAAACCATTCAAAATTCAATCAAATATTGCATGAAAACTTCAACATATACGAATCAAGCTAATCGTTCTTTGAAAAACGTATCTGTTTCAGTTTCGCCATCACTGTTATCCTGTCATCAAAGAAATCCATTTTACATTTAAATACCACTCGCAAACCCATCTAAATTATTATTTTACCTTAATACCATTTCTAACCAACAACAACCTTCAATTTCAAACTAAGTACATTAATTATTACAAAACTGCTAACCATAAATAAAATCAAATGTTACACAAACCATGCATATCCCTATGCCAACACAATCAATTCGTCTTTACTTTTACATATTTCCACGATATTTAACTTCTATTTATTTGTTAAATTGTCATTTCCAATATTTCCATGTATAAAATTTCCAAATCCGGTACTTACACACAAAAAGAAACAAAAACCATATAAAATTCTAACCATAAAAATCCTAACTTTTATTAAATAAACTAATAAAACATTAAATATGGTTAAAAAGTCGGAACCAATCGTAGCGAACTGTTATTTTCGAAAATTTATTAAAACGAATCTAAATGTTACTTGATCCTCTCTAAATTGAATTGTATTATAGGAAATTTGAGATGAAATGACAGACGTTGCATGCCAATCCTTATATGGAGGGCATGCGGCGCTGTCACCGCGACGATGCGCCTTATTTGTAAATTGTAATATCTAATAATGTCACATATACCTACCTACCTACGTCTGACGTCTCTTCCTTTTTTAATACTTTAATTTTGAAATTAACTAAAGGGATTTATTTATTTATTTATTTATTTAAGCTTTATTGCACAATTACAAAAAAAGTACAAATGGCGGACTTAATGCCTTGAGGCATTCTCTACCAGTCAACCATTGGATAAAACAGAAACTTGTATTTGGTGCAGGATCGTAAACATCGAGAAGATATAGGAAACACAAATCAACAATAATACATTGCTATAATAATTGTATAAACATACACATATAAATATAAATATACCTACATATACATACATAAATAAATAATGTACCCAAGTATAAGTATGCAGAACATCTATTACATGAGCTAGTTAGAGAGGTATTTACGTACCTTGCGCTTGAAGGAGAATTTGCTCTGTGCTTGCCTCAGGGGCAGAGGGAGATCGTTCCAAAGACAGAGATTTATGTGTTTGAAAAAAAAAAATGCTAACTACAATCCAAAAACTAATTCGTAAGTTATATCTTCAATGCATCTACTAATGAGGACCGTACTTTTAACCATATTATCATCTTGTCCTGGCCGGTTTCGACCATGGCGACTCGATACCTGCTAGTGAGAGCGACGATCGTGAGCTCTCAGGTGGCTGACGTAGCCTATTTTGGCAGTAAATGTGCGACTACACTTACTGCATGTCAGCACCCCTCCGACAAAATTGTAATTAATGGCCGCAGGCGGTCGGGCCTTTAACTCATCGCGTTTTGCGTCGAGCTTTAATTGCCTCTGATTTTCAAAGGCTTGCACGTTTATCATCACTGCATGCCTCCACTTCGACCGATCTTGCGCCGAAGACTCCCATTGCGATGGATTAGTGTCGCATCTCCGCATGTGGCGCTTCAGCACGTCTTTATAGCGCAAAAGCTGGCCGCCCTGTGCCCGCCTGCCATATTGCAGCTCAGAGTAGAAGATGCGCTTAGCCACTCTGTCGCTGGACATACCGGAGATATGACCACACCATCGCAGCTGACGCCGCATTAAATAGGCTTCAATGCCGCTGACATTGGCGCGACGCAGAACCTCCGTGTTTCTAACACGATCCGACCAGGAGATGTTCATAATGTCACGCAGGCATTTAAGGCGAAACCTATCTAATGTACGAATGTGCTTTCGGTAAAGGCACCATGTTCCAGAGGCATACAGGAGGTTTGGCAGAACTATTGCCATGTACACAGATACCTTGGTGTGGAGCTTACTGTCATGCGAGCGGAACACCTTGACACGAAGTTTGCCGAAAGCAGCAGCTGCTGCTCCGATTCTGCTGTTCATTTCGATGTCAAGAAGGCACTTAGTTGTTATTGTGCTCCCCAGCTATTTGAACTTGTCCACTTGCTTAAGAGAGTCACCGCCAAGCCTGATGTCGACGGGCGCTAGTGTCTCAAACCCCATGACTTCGGTTTTCTTGACACTAATTTTTAGGCCGAAACGTTGACAAGACTCATTGAGACTCGTCATAAGTGCTTGCAAACTATCTGGAGAGTCAGCCACAAAACAAAGGTCATCGGCGTACATTATCTCCGTAATAGTAGCATGAGATACTTTCGTGCGAGCCCTCAGCCGTGCTAAGTTGAAAATACCACCATCGGTGCGATAACGAATCCGGATGCCCTCCGCTAACATCTGTAAGGCGTCTCTCACGACAACAGCAAAGTAAAGAGCAAACAAAGTTGGCGCCAAAACACATCCTTGTTTGACACCACAGCTAACGCCGAAAAAATCAGATTGCTCACCCTTTACGCTGACACAGCATTGCATGTCGTCATGCAAAAGCCGAATGAGCCTGACAAACTTTGCCGTGCACCCCAGCTTCGTCAGCACCTTCCACAAGGCTTCGCGAGGCACACTCTCAAAAGCTTTTTCAAGGTCAACAAAGCAAAGAAATAGTGGTTGACCTTGTTCTCTGCTCTTCTCCTGAAGTTGTCGGATGGAGAAAATAGCTTCACAGGTGCCTCGGTCAGGCCGGAAACCAAACTGTGTCTCAGGCAAAATATCTTCTGATAAAGGCCGAAGGCGATTCAGTAATATGCGAGCAAAGACTTTACCCGGAGAAGACAGGAGAGAGATTCCCCTGTAGGAGTTGCAGTTGGACCGATCATCCTTGTTCTTGTATATAAAGAAATGATGCGGGATACCCGAAATTCACTTGGAACTCGTTCCTGCTCCCACATCTGCTCGAACAGTTTCCAAACAGTTTCATGCAACGCCTGACCCCCATACCTGAGTAGCTCACCGGGTAAGTTATCGATGCCCACAGCCTTTTTATTTTTCTGCTGCTGCACTGCAGTAATAACCTCTCCTTTAGACAATGGCTCGTCGAGGGTAGAGAGGACAGGAAGCGGCGTTATGGCATCTATGTACTGCATGTCCGCAGCACGATCGACATTAAGCAGGGTTTTAAAGTGCTCTCCCCATCGACTCAGTACGTCTTGCTTCTTGGTCAGCAGCTGCAAGCCATCTTCAGTTTTTAGCGGCACACTGCTGCGAGATAGCGGACCAACAAGTTTACGCACCTCCTCGTAGAACTCAGAGAGCTGATTTGTGTCTGAAAGCCATTGAATGCGTGCGGCTTTATCTTTCCACCACTTGTCTTTAATTTCACGCACCACTTTACGCAGCTCTACACTACTGTGCTTGACCGTTTGAGCGTCGCGACCATTGCGCAGCATTTGACGGTGATATCTAATAGCATTGGTCAGAGTCTCATCATTGTCGTCAAACCAATCTTCATTCCTACTCCGCTTCATACCAATTGTATTAGTGGCTATACCAATAAGGTTTGAGGACAGCACTTGCCAATGTGCCAGAGGATCACCAGGCTCGAAAGTAGTTTCCTGAATTTTCTCAGTCACCGCCTGTATGAAAGTTTTTCGTATAGGTAGGCGTTCTAATTTGTCGAGATCCAAGCGAACAGGTTTCGATCCACCTTTCCTACAGGGAGGCCGAAGACGCAGGCGAAACTTGGTCACCACGAGTCTATGATCACTCCAACAATGGGCGCCTCGCATCACACGAGTTATACGCACTTGGGAGAGGTGTTGTTGCCTAACGATAGCGTAATCAATCAAGTGCCAATGCTTGGACCGGGGATGCATCCAAGTGCTCTTGTACTTGGCTGGAAGCCTAAACATGGTATTGGTAATAGCCAGTTGAAATTGGGCACAAAGAGATAACAGCAGTTGCCCGTTGCTATTCATATTACCAATACCATGCCTTCCCAAGACGCTTGGCCAAGCAGCGAAATCACGACCAACTCTCGCATTAAAGTCGCCCAACATAAGTACCTGCTCCCTAGGGCGTAACTTAGAGAGTATGCTAGTGATCTCTTCATAGAACCTGTCCTTAACGTCGTCCTCTCGAGCCATCGTTGGAGCATACGCACTAATTATCGTTAAGTAGTTGTTATTGTCAAGTCCAAGGCGCAAAGAAGTGACACGATCCGAGATGTGCGCAGGGCACTCTTCCAGCTTTCTAGCAATTGAGTTTTTGATTATAAAGCCGACGCCCGAGCGCCGAGGTTCAGATGCTGGAGTGCCCTTCCAATAAAAAGTATAACCGCCACCATGCTCCACTAGCTCACCTTCGTCTGCCAGGTGTGTCTCACTAAGAGCAGCAATATCCACACCATACCGTTCGAGCTCACGAGCAACAATCGCAGTCTTACGCTCGGGGCAGATGTTTGCGTCACGGTCAAGGAGCGTGCGCACATTCCATGCACCAAAAGTCATATTCCGAGTTGTGTAGGTGTTCTGCTTTTTACGTATCTTCTTTCGACCGCGATGTTATTAGTGCAGAAGCAACCGCGGCTGCTGCCTCTGTTTAGGGATGGGTTAAGCATTTATTTGGGACACCTTTTCTAGCCCCCTCCCCGGCTGAGCGGGGGAAGCAGTGCCTCCCTAAATAGGGCTGCTTCGTCACACAGAGTGCTGCCGGATCTGTGTTGTTAACCCGGTGCAACACAAAAACGACTACTCTCTCTGTGCCGCCTATGTGCAGACATCAGCCAAAGCCCAATTAGCACCACAACTGAACCTCTCTGCCTCTGCCCATCGCCATAGGGCTTCAAAAGAACTCGGAGTCCATTTAACCAGCACCAGTCAATTGCGCAGGACATATTATAGTGCTCAAGTGTGTGCGCAGGCACAAGAGCACTCACTCTTCCTCGCCCTTCTGTTCCCGGTGGAACGATAATCGCTACGACCAGAGAAGGGTCCGGATGCAGCCTCTGGCCAACGTTAACTATCTGACCTCTAACGTCGCCCTTAGCTTTCAGCAAGGCTTTGCTAGCTTGCAAGGTCCGCCAAAACCGTATGCTTATCAGCTGTGGTTTGCCTTTCCAACCAAGCCAGACTTGATACACATAGCGAAAGGCACTCGCTCAAAGATCGTGATGTAGTCACTGATCCCCCTCAACCAGGTTTAGTCCACGTGCCTACGTGGCTTCCCAGGGCGTGGCCACTGCGTGTACAACAGTTTCTTGGAGCCACTGGTGAGAGATTTACAGAAAATCATGTGCAAGATTCCCCGCTACGAGCGGTTGGCAAGAACCATCACCAATAAAATTCTGCTACTGCATATTATAAAACTTAACACAGGTTTCGTCATCAAACGGCTTACCAGTTAAAAAAGAAATCCACATAACAATCTATTTAAACAATATACCATACACACCATTCATAAACACTGAATTTATTAAAACTGTCTGGACGTACTGTTGGCTGGTACAGGTTGGTTTCGTGTTACTGCCACACGAAACCTAGAGACATCCTTGACACGAACGTCTCCCGGCAGCAACCGTGGTACACAGTAACATATTGTCTATTTTTAATATTTAATTAGGCACTCGTATGTATCACTGTTCCGCTCTGTGTGTAGGCAAATATTTATACAGATTAATTAAAATTGTCCGCCATACTTTTCCACTAATATTTCCATGGTCACTTCTTTATTTTGTCATCAATAGTCACTGTGCCTAAAATTGTTTATTTTATTTTTACTTATAAAACAAAATTTATTAAAGTGTCAATTTTCATTTATTTTCACCACACTTATTTTGTAGACAAAGTTCTACTAGTCCACGAAATGTTCTTAGTTAGTTAGCACATAGTTCTTCAGAAGTCCTTCATTCTTGATTTTTGTGGGTGACCACGAAGGTCACTAGTACTGGCTGGCGCGGCGCGCCGCCAGTGCAGCACAAGGCCGCACTGGCAGGATCGCCATGTGATGTGGGACGTTAATAGAAACACGTTGGCTGGAGTATAGGTTTATTCTGTCTAAAATAACACTAACATGCGCTTATATAATGCGGCTATACTAGTGTGTGGCTGAGGCGTAGTACACTCACTACAAAGCGCAAGCTGTCCTAATAAAAAACGACTATTGGGATATCGTAAGTGGCTTGAAAATATTGTCAACGGAGGCGGATGCGGCGACGAAGTCAGCTTTCACTAAGGAAGACCTGAAGGCAAGAGCTGAAATTTTCCTTTTGCTGTCACCTTCCGAGCTAAAACAAGTGAAGATCTGCACGTCATCTAAAGCCGTATGGGACAAATTAAAATCAATTTACCAAAGCACCGGGCCTGCGAGAAAAGCAACCTTGCTAAAGCAACTAGTTCTAAAACGAATGAATACAGATGATGACATCAGCGATCATTTAAATAACTTCGTGGATATCGTGGATAAGCTCGCTGATATGGATATTAAAATACCATCAGAATTGCTTAGTATAATGCTTCTATACAGTTTACCGACAAAGTTTGAAAATTTTCGCATTGCGATCGAATCTAGAGATGCCCTGCCTAATCCTGAAGACCTGAAAATTAAAATTCTTGAAGAATACCAAGCCAGGGGTGTTAATGAACAGCCAGAAACTCCAGAAGCATACCACTTGAAGAAAAAGAACTTCAAATCGTACTGCAAGAGCTGCAAAAAGAAAGGTCACGCAACTGAGGCATGTTGGAGCAAAAAGAAGACGTCATATGAGAAGACTAATCGAAACCAGACCAGCCATTTTAATGTATGTCTGAGTACCGTCCATTCCTGTACAAAAGAAGATTGCTGGTATTTAGACAGCGGTTGTACATCACACATTTGCGGCGATAAGTCTAAATTCTCAGAAATGACCTCCGAAAATGGCAAGCTCAAGTTGGCATCAAAGAATCACACAAGTAACATTGAAGGAAAAGGAAGAGTAATAGTCCATACAGAAAAAGGTGAAGGTTACAACATTGATGACACCCTTTTCGTTCCTGATGTATCAGTAAACCTAATGTCTGTAGGAAAAATAACGGACAAAGGATACAAAGTCGTTTTCTATAAAGAAAAAGCTGAGATTATACAGAAGAACGGTAAAGTCATACTGACAGCATGGAGAAAAGATGAACTGTATTTCCTTAAATTCAAGAAAGAAGCAACTGCAAATTACTCACCAAAAGAACATTACGACGTCATGGAGTGGCACCGTAAACTTGGCCACATAAATGAAAAGGATCTTAATAAGATGGCTGCAGAAAATCTTATGTATGGATTGAACCTACGTAAAGATAAATTAGAAAACTGTGAGACCTGCATCAAAGGTAAAATGTCAAGATTACCTTTTATAAGACATGACGATCTCTACACGACGCAACAGCTAGAAATAATACATAGCGACGTCTGTGGGCCGTTTGAATGTGAGTCACTAGGAGGCGCAAGATATTACGTCACTTTCATAGATGATTTTACCCGTTACTGCTACGTATACTTCATCAAGAAGAAAAGTGACGTGTTCAAATGTTTCCAAACATACAAAAATGAAGTCGAGACGTTCCACGACAAGAAGATTCGACATCTGCAATCTGACAACGGCACTGAATACCGTAACAAGGAGTTCGATGACTTCCTCGCAAAGCATGGCATTCGAAGAAGGCTGACCACTGTTTACAGCCCTCAAGAGAATGGAATTAGTGAGAAGAAAAATCGTTCTTTGTTAGACAAGGCCAGATGCCTGTTAATAGAAGCCAATGCTCCCAAAAAGTTCTGGGCAGAAGCGGTCGCTACGGCAAACTATCTCATTAACCGTAGCCCTTCGAAAGTATTAAATGGCACTATACCATTTACGAGATAGTTAAACAAAACACCATCTGGAAATCATCTTCACATATTTGGCAGGAAGACCTTCGTTTTAAAAAAGAACAGACGAGGTAAACTTACACCAAAATCCAAAGAGGGTATATTCATGGGATACTCACTGACCTCAAAAGGCTATAGAATATACATACCCGAAGAAGATGACGTGGTAATAAGCAGAGACATCAAGGTCATAGACAAAATGTATTTTGAAGACGAAGATACAAACTATGAAAACCTTGTACGTGAAGAGGAACGTCGTATAAATAAATGTGAAAAAGGAAACAGAAATAAGCAAAAGAATAACAGGAATCAGATGGAGATTGAAATCACGGAGCCTAGGCAAGAAGACGCCATACCCAAAATTCCAGTGTCGACTGCCCAGAGAAACGCACAGAATATACCTGAAATCGTTCAACAAGAAATTCCAGCGTCATCATCTCAAAATAATTCCCAAGACGTACCAGAAATCATTCAAGAAGAGGAGTTAGACGAAATAGAAAATTTCGATGACGCCCCAGATGTCACAAGTACATCAGAGAACGAGAGGGAGATACTTGAGAACGAGAGGGAGATACCCGAGAACGAGAGGCAGATACCTGAGAATGGGAGGCCCCAAAGAGAAAGACACCCACCTTCATGGTGGCGGGACTTCATACTAGGCGACAGAGAACAAAGTCAAATGCTCACGGAGATATGCAACCTATCTGATGAAAACAAAAACGACGAATGCTGGCATGATGTAAAAAAAACCAGATAAGAGCAACTAGAGCAACAAAAACGGGACTTGGAAAATTGAAAATAAAACCAAGGATATGAAACTTGTTGATTATAAAATGGTTCTTAGAAATAAAGTTGGATCCGATGACAGCGTCACCAGAAAAGCAAGGCTCGTTGCACGGGGTTTCACACAACGACAGGGAATCGACTACAACGAAACATACGCTCCTGTTACAAAACTTAGTTCGATAAGATCTGTCATTGGTATCGCGATAGAGGAAGGGTTACAGTTGAACCAGATGGACGTGACAACCGCGTACCTAAACGGAAAACTGGAAGAAAAGATTGTTATGAAATACCCCGACTATTTGGAGAAGTACAACCTGACAGAAATATTGGTCGAAGAAAGTAAAAACGAGGATTTGACCATCTTTAATAAGACAAAGGACATGCTGAACGACATAAGGCCTCCTAGCCTAAGTTGGTAGTGACCCTGCCTACGAAGCAGGAGGTCCCGGGTTCGAATCCTGGTCGGGGCATTTATTTGTGTGTTTATCACGAATATTTGTTCCTGAGTTATGGATGTTTTCTATGTATTTAAGTATTTATATGTACCCACAGCACAAGCCTTATTGAGCTTACCGTGGGACTAGGTCGATTTGTGTAAAATTGTCCCACAAATATTTATTTATTTGTTATTATTATTATTATTTATTATAAGGAATACTTCAAAAGAGAAAGTATGCCACCTTATAAAGGCACTTTATGGACTCAAGCAGGCAGGGAGGCAGTGGTACAAAAAGCTGATTACGGTTCATTTCAACCAAATATCTTAATACCCTTTTACCTATTTGACTAAATCTCAAATTGAATTTGTTTCAAAATGACTAGATTCCCAAATTGACTTATTCTCGAAAAAATGTCATAATAACATTTACAAATTATATCCAATATCTAAAATGTATATTATCATAAAATCTATAAAATGAACAGCAACTTCAAATACCGAATTAATGTTATGACTGAAGGTGAAAATGTTCCATAATCACCAAAATTAATAAATGCCTTTTGTTGACAGACCCAAAGATCAAAATGACACTGTCTCATAATGCCTAAAATTTTAACCACGCCGTTTTTTAGTATTATGGTATTAATGTTAATTAGTCTGTTTTTTTATTGCGTACACAAAGATAACAGCTTTATAAAACAATTTTTACATATTCCATCTGGTTTTGGTTTAAATTAACAGTTGTACGATTAAGGAAGTTTCAGCTGTCATTGTAGTGTACGAAATGAAAAACAGGCTTAAGTTTACTTTATCAGAATGAATCACTGCTACGGTTAAGCGATCTCACAAAAACCGTGTTTATTAGCGGGCCAAGTATTTTTGTATCAAAAAGGAAAACCGGCCAAGAGCATGTTTTCTATAGATATTGACTTTTAGGTCGTATTTTGAGAATGTGACGTTTTTGTACCTAGTTAATTTGAGTTTTAGACATTTTGGGAAATGGTATGGTTGAAACTTGATCAAAACCCTAACATGTAAAGTTTTAGACATTTTGGGAAATGGTAGAATTGAAAATTTATCAAAATGCGATTTGGTCTAAATTAATTATAGTCATTTTAAGAATAAGGTAATTTGAGAAATAGGCGTAAGTCATTTCGAGCTTTAGACATTTTGAGAATAATGTGTTTTGACATTTTGATATTATAGGAACCAGGTATTATGATATTTGGTTGTAATGAACCGTAATCATTGATACTCATAGGGTTCAAAGCATCAGAAGCTGACCCATGTGTATACATACTAGAGAAAAGAGGAGCAAAAATCATAATAGTAATTTATGTCGACGATCTACTTTCATGTCCAAAGATACTTAAAGGTGTCAAAGACCTATTAAATTTAAAATTTGAATTAAAAGATTTGGGAATACCAAAGAGGCTTATCGGCATAGACGTGTCATATAAGAAAGATAAAATTAAAATGAACCAAGAAAAGTTCATTGAAGACACTCTCAAGAAATTTAGAATGGAGGCCTGTAAACCTGTATCTACGCCCAAGGAGCCAGGGCTAAAATTAGAGAGGAGTGAAAAAGAGGAAACTCAGCGTTCGCAACTCCCTTATAAAAACTTAATAGGTACGCTCATGTATATAGCAGTGGCAACAAGACCTGACATTATGTTTGCCATAAGCTACCTATCACAATTTAATGATTGCTACAATGAATAGCATTTCAAGTGTGCTAAAAGAGTACTTCGATATTTAAAGGGAACAAAAAGCGTCGGCTTGACGTTTATGAAGACTGGCGACGACTTAAGTGGCATGGCTGATGCTGACTGGGGGTTATACAAACACGACCGAAAATCTTACTCGGGCTATTGTTTCAAGTATGCTGGAACGGCAGTAAGCTGGATGTCAAAGAAACAGAAGAGTATTTCCCTTTCGACAGCCGAAAGTGAATATATTGCACTGACAGAAGCCGCAAAGGAAGCCATTCATTTGAAAAACCTTTATAAAGATTTGGGGGCTAAATACGAGTACATAGTTATCCTAAATGATAATCAAGCTGCCCTGAAATTAAGTCAAAATTCAATGGTTACTTCGAAGTTAAAGCACATCGATTTGAAGATGCACTTTATCAGGCAATGCATCCAGGAAAGAGCCATAGAGGTGAAATATCTACAGACCGAAGATATGGAAGCAGACCTACTAACAAAGGCTTTGGCCGGACCACGGTTAATGAGATTACGAAACCGCATGAGGCTGCAGCCGTGAAGAAGAGTGTGAGGACTGGCCACGACACAGCCCGCTATATTTTAAATAGATGTCTTTCTATTTATAATCTTTGACTGTTACTATTTGTCATTACTTTTAAGTAAAGCTGTTTCTGTGCCTGGGCTCCGTGATTTTAATTTATTATTCCAATTTGTTTGCGCGTATTCAAATAACCCTCACAGAGGCTCGTTTTAAACGTGCAATCTAAAACTGACAATAGGAGAACGAACGAGAGAAAAACAGTAAACACACGGGATGTTTTAATACGAAATTAATTAATGATAGATAAAGTCTGTCAACGTTCGATTCTAACGTCGAACGTAATAGTTTTGACACTATTCAATTCATTATTCTTTCAAACGTAAAACCTAAAACATGATGTATGAAGCTTGACGTCATTTGTCTGTCATCGGCATGAAAATTACAGGCCCTGCTAATACTCGTAACTCTTTAGTAGCCAAGCATTTTACTCGTCATAACTGGGATCGATAACGATAGTTGTTTTGGTACAACGGGCTATGCCTTGTTCCGTGCGTTATTTTTAACTTTGATAACGTAAAATCCTTATGATTATTAGTAATGCTGTGCAATGTAAGTATTCTTACAGAAAAACTGTAATTAATTTGCGCGGAAAAACTATGAAACTGTGACTAATTTCATAGACATTCTGTGTCAGCGTTCGTGAGTCGATCTGTACTAGAAGGCAAAACATTCAGGTACTGAGTTTACTTCTTTCTATTAATTGTTACGTGCCCAGAAGTGAATAGTGAGCTAATGGGTGGTTTTAGGGCTGACATACAGACAGACGAATAGGCGTAACATACCCATAGGCATAGGCCAATCAATTCCTAATTTGCAATGTTGATACCCCTTTATTTTTTGCTATATTCCGTACAAAAAACTTCGTCCTAGAAATGGTATTTAAAAAAATACACCCATCTACTCGTACTTGTACACCATAACCTAGAAGCTTCTTGAAATAAATTAAAGATCAAATTATTAAAAAGGTCCAACTATAGGGTCGTGTCGAAATGCTAATTGGAATCGTAATTTAAAAAAAATCGGAAGCCATTCGAACTTGGTCAGCAGTTTGTAATCTTTGTAAATTAGCTTTACCCCTCACAAAATACCTCGAATAGGGTCACAGTATACAGACCATATTTTTGTTGAATGTCGAATCTAGTATAGGTACTTATATTATAGGGTCGTTGTAACCGATCCATACTACGAACATTTCTTTTTTACTCTTTTTCTATCTCACTGACACACAAATGACAATCTAGGCCTATACCACGAAAATCGAACGATTGCGGATTTGTATCTCCATCTGTGTCACACTTGCATATTGGAGTGACAAAGAGGTTGTCCCGTCAATGCCAATTTTCGATGTTCGTGGTAGGCATGCTATTCTCCTTTTATTCCATATCAAAGTACGTAACGAAATTTGAGTATAACTTGTACATGTTTTCTGCCTCCGATCACAATGCACTTTATCACAATGTTAACCCTTTAATCGCAATCGCCTAGTTTCCGGGGCACGGCCAGGGCTTTAACCTTTTCGACGCCATGTTAAATACAAACGCTTTCAATCAGACGCCACGTCACTGAAGTGTCAAAACTGAAGGAACTGTACGAGTGTTAATTAAGGTACATATATGTTGCTCTGTGGTTTGTGACCGATTAATCGGTCTTTTGCGTTGAACCTACGGTGCCAATACATGTATATGCGTCTTTGGTGTGGAAAAGTTTAATTACCGGTATTTTTTTCTGTATATAAAAGTACCGGTATTATTTCGGTTCTTTTTCGGTAATTTGTTAATTATTTTATTTTGTTTATCTGATTATACGAATACGTTACCAAAAGCTTGATCGAGTGTTGCATAAAAAGAGCATAAGATAGTTCAGAATATTGGCCAATTACGAGGTTTTTAAAAAGTACCGGTTCCTGCCCTGGGCACGGCATATTTTTCGCCATCTGAGCCTATACCACGAAAATCGAACGATTGCGGATTCGTATCTCCATCTCTGATACACTTGCATATTGGAGTGACAAAGAGGTTTTCCCGTCAATGCCAATTTTCGATGTTCGTGGTTGGCGTGCTGGCGTTGAAATGGTTAAGGCGACTATTGAATTATAGAATATGTTTTCGATATCTAGGGCTTATAAGAACCACCATTGCTCATCGGTGGAGGCCAGACATTTAAGACGATGATAAGCTTAGGCGATGATAAAAACGCCTACGCTTTATGTTATGGTCATATTATGAGGTGACGTTGTTCATAGTTTCCATTGTCTGTTCTAGCATAGAGACATATATATCTCTATGGTTCTAGTAAACAACGAACTTGCTTTTATTATCTACACATTTCTAATATGCACACCTTAGTTTCTGTATTTTCAAGCAGTTTTGTATATATTTACCGGCAATGTAGTAGGTACGATCTTTCAACATTCCTTATCGTTAATCATGTTTACTATGTATTAACTTCATTTGTCTCTTCATCTTTTCACTTTATATTTATTTATTTATAGTTAATTCTTAACACTTACAGTTTTCGTTTCTAATCAATTATACAGTCTTAGAAAGGTATTATCTAAGTACTAGATTTACATCACATGGACAAAATAGGCACCTGACGTGCTTCTGGAAGTACTTAATATGCTTATTATCTAGGTATATAGCTTGGCGTTATCGATGTTGTAAATATATTATTAGGGTAAGTCTCCAAAAGATGAACGATTCGACTCACCTGCCTTCATTTTTATACAGTTTTTCGCAACATATTTTTATTTTGTTAAGCTTATAATCGATGTAGATTTTTTTTTAGATTAGAATACTTATATTTGAACCAGCGAGCGAATCGGATGTCTCTCGGTAGCTCAATTGGAAGAGCGATGGGCATGTGTCCGAGAGTCGCGAGTTCGAGTCTCGTCTGAGGCCATGGGCTTTTCCACTTTTCCTTTCTTTCTAAGAAACAGTTTAATTGTTATTTTTATTTTATTTTATTATTTTATTTTTGTATATATTATTTTATTGTTATGCAAATGTAATTCCATATTAAAATACAATAAGTACATTTAGTATCAGGATTTGGGTCAATCCACTTAATGTAACATGAGTCACGACTTTTTGCGTTGTTTATTTGAATTACAGATGCAAAAGTATGATTCAATATATATGTAGGGAAAGTGACACTAATTGAGAGATTAATTATCACTTGAATTTGCATTATGAATAAAGGTAACATGCAATAGAATGGTGACTCGCGTTACTCTTGCCGTGGATTGACCTATTTATTATCTCGAGTTTGGATAATCGATCATCTATGTATACTTGTATAGGGGCCTTACCCCTTACTGTTAGTATGTATGTACTCCTACTAGACATATAAATACTACCTAGAGGCCTAGTTGTGGACGGCTCTTCTATCCTTTGAGCGGGCATCATAAACATTAAGGGTTGAAGTATGGAAAATGCTGTTTATTATTGTCTTGAACATTTTTACATAGGGAACAGAGATGGTTGATACTGAAACGGCTTTCACACAGGTCCCAAATGACTTGCACATTCGTACCCAATTACCCATTTGATCGTCTATTCTGTCGTGTGTAACTGTTGCAAGATTTTTAGAATGCGACCGACACGAGGACAAAAACGCGACCAGCAGAGGACGTTGCTATGCCATTACTTTTGCAGAGAACTGTTATGAATAATTTTTAAAACGATTTCAGACAACATTCAACATTCAACCAAGTATAATGTTTCAATTGCATGGACTGAAACTTGATTAACTATTTATATTTATGTGTTTCAGTAAATACTACAAAAGTGAATAATTGGAAATTTCATACTTTGATCCCTTTCTTATGCGAGTTCTATTACTCATTGGAAAAACGGAAAGCAGGATGTAAAGTATTTGTTAAGACAATTATTTTTATGGAATTTGTTGTTATTTCAAGTATTTTCTGTAAGTAGGTAAACTTAAATGAATTAATTACATGACTGAATTAAGTACGCGGCCGAAGTTGTGTTACTATCGAAATTGTTGATTTTGTTTCTAATAATATAATTATTCCATTGACAATTTTGATATTGCTCGTTTTTTTGTGTAATGCCTATTAAAATAATTCTTAAAGGCAAAGGGCACAAGTATATAATGTAAAGTGAAGGATCGATGTCTATAACATGTATTTTTAAGGGCGATCTATTTTATTGTAGGTAGTACCGTAAAAATATTTTAACTAATGGCAACGCTTTTATGACTATATGTGCAAAATAAATATAAAATATGTATTTTGTACACAATAAGAATCTCAATGTATGTACACATTAAGGTTTACTATTTAAGCATTTACTATACCTACATTTAGTGTAAAGCTGCAACGCTGATATACATTTGCATGGTACACTGGATTCGCGAAATATATTTGGAACTGTCCGCCTGAACACGCGATCAGCAGCCGGCGTAACTGTGTACCATGTTGCATTTCCTTTACCCACGTTTATGGCCTGGATTCAGTGATGTGCTAATAAAAACTATTTATTCCTAATTCTAAGCAATAGTATTTAAATGTGGAATATATTTTATGAAGAAAAAGTAGAAGCAAACGGATCATTACTTGTAATCTATAGCAAATCGGATGTACTTAGAAACCGTTTCGTAAGCTTGATGCTTGGTATCGGTCATCCGTAAGATTAATTTTAATTTACGAAAAAATATGTTAACTAGTTTAAGTTTCGGAATGATCTCAGTGATGCACAGTATTCGATATATTTTATTTCTGGTCTGCATCAGCCATTGTTATAAGTGTAAGAGATAAAATTAAGCCATGTGTCATTTCATTTATTTCTATTAGAATAAGATAAATAAGCAAACAATCTCGTAATATGTATCGAGATCCAGAATATATATGATATTGGCACATGAAATTTGTCTATAGGTATGGCAGTCCACGGCGATGTCTAACATTACTTCAGTATCTCATTAGACACTAGGCAGTTTCGAATCGAAATTGAGTTCCTGTCCTTCAAGTTTCCAATTTTTTAATAATGATACCTATATACCTACATAGAATGGCTGCCTAGTACGTCAAGGACGGGCTATCTAAATAATTAAATATAAAAAAATAAAGGTTTACGTACATTTTTGCCATGAAATGTAGTAACTTTTGCTACTTTGTGTAATATACCTATACCTACGTATGTATATTTCTGTAATCAAATCACAGTCAGTAGCGATTAATAGATATATGAAATGGTGCGAATCAATGTCGGGGGTTAAGAAGGGTTTATCGATTTTGTACTGTCAGTGTATAATCTGCCCAAGATTCTTACTATGGCCATTTGCTTAAAACTATTTACTTTCCTTATAAATTAACTTTTTGTATGCGGACATACATAAATAATTTGTTTACAATTAGGTAATTTGTTAGATTTACCGAACTCATTATAGTGATGTAAGTGGAGGATCCAGAGACCGCGGACCTAGACTGGCGCTAGTGCACTGCATAATTGCATATGCATTCATTTCAAATTACCTCACCATGTCACGTCATGTTGACGAATACCTATGCTAATTTGCATACATACCGTTATGGCCTAATTGTAGCAAGTTACACTCGTGTCCGTCTTATTATAGACATTTTTTTCCTCTTAAGCACGGCTTCCACTGCGAGTAGAGCAGAATCATTAATTACTCCGTTTCCTTCTATCCATTGTGTACTCGCGGTGGAAACCACGCGGGCTTTAGGTACAGATAGAAACTAACGAGTTTACATGCCTTTTTGAACGTGTTACCCCGGCACATGCGTGTTGTTAGTTGACGTTATTGTAGTTCAAATTAAAATTGATGTTAAAATATTTACAAATTGGTTAAATTATTTGATGAATTCTAATAATATTCTACGGCTGGAACATTCTACAGATAAGTAACCTACTTTTTCATTATCGTTTTGTTATGAATTAGAAAGTTCTTTCAGTCTTAAAAGCGTTAGGATATAGTCCAATAGCTGCCAACAACGTGGTTACCTTAATATTCCATTTCGTGAAAGAGACATTCCATTATTAATATGTATTATTAAACAATATTAAATACCTGGTGTATTTTTCAAACGATCATAATGCTTCCTTATAATATACTAAGTATAAAATAACATTCTATAAATTAATAATTTTTAAGAAAAAAAACCGACTTCATTTGGTTCCCGGTAAAAGTGAAATTTTGAATTTGTTTGAGTTAGCCCGTTTACTTCACAAATATCCAATAAATACACCGCACGTGTACGATTGAGAATTGAGGAGCTTTCTTAATGCCCCAGGGCTTCCATCATTACATGTGAAGTATAATCAAACGGAACTCCCTTGTAGACCTTTAAAACAAACAAAATAACAATGTGTTAAATTGGATGACAGACTGTAAATTATCGAGCAGTTTCATTATGCCATCCCTGATTATCAACATCAGGTCCACTCCAGCAAAATGATGGCCACAGTAAGAAAATGCCTAAGCTAATTATGAACACCCTCTAATCACAATGAACGTGCCGTTCAAATTTGAGGAGTTCTCTGAATTCTTCAAGAACTCCATCATCAGAATAGAAATCAAATCAAAAAGATGAATGTCACAACAACGATAATAAGTAGAGCTAGGTTTATCGACCAGTCGTTCCACTTTGCCATCCCTGGTCTTCATCATCAGGTCCACTTCATCAAAATGTTGTCTCCCCCAAAACAATGTTTTAGTTACTTAAGGAAACCCTCAAATCAGAATGCTTGTGCCGTTAAAATTTGAGGAGTTCTCTCAATCCCTCATGAATTCCATCATCGAAATAGAACTATAATCAAATAGGACTATCTTGAAGGTATTTTTTTACAAAGAAAAGATGAATGTCTCAAATCGGATGATAGAGCTGGGAATTACCAAGCAGTTCCACTTTGTCATCCCTGGTCTTCATCATCAGGTCCACTCCACCAAATTGATGATGTTCGTAAAGAAATGCTCGAGTGTCTTAAGAAACTACCCAAATCATCATGCATGTGCCTTTCAAATTTGAGGAGTTCCCTCAGTTCCTCATAGATTTCATCATCAGAAATTGATTTTGAAAAAAACGGAACAAACCTGGAACCATCAATTTTCAGACAAAAAAATAGTAGTAGAAAGTAAAGTAGTAGGAAGTAGGTAGAAAGTAAAAAATAAAACTTAACTAAGTCCATTTTTGAAATTTACGGTAGTAAATACTTTTCTTGTTTGTGAATATGTAAAAAATGCTTCTGACTCACTTTAATCAACTTTATTTTTAAAAGCACTATATTTATTTGAGTTCCAGTTTTTTTGTCAAATATCTACTTCTGGCACATCATCTAATAGGTCCTTAGAAATAACTTAAAGGCTTCTTGAACAAAAATTTGGTTAATCGAGTATCGGGAGGTCTAAAAAACCGGCCAAGTGCGAGTCGGACTTGCCCGCCGAGGGCTCCGCACAAAAGTGGCATGGAACTCTCAGTGTGCGGCAGTTATACGGTTTTCGGATTTTTTCCTGTATTTTTGCTAGAAGTTCTTGCTTTTTGTCAAATTTCGTGATTCTAGGTTAACGGGAAGTACCCTGTACATTTTGATTCCCACTGCAAATGTATGGGAATGGCCGTATCTTTTGATTGCGTTGATGTAAAGGTTTGGTTTTTTTGCAGCTTCAAGAGACTGCAGACCTGTGTATGTGGTATTAATTTTAACTTGCAACCTTTACTCGTTCCCGAGATAAACGGTCTGGACTGGACAGACAGACGGACGGACGGACAACAAAGTAATCCTATAAGGGTTCCGTTTTTTCTCTTTGATGTACCGAACCCTAAAAATGTGAAAACTTCAGGATGTTAGGAAAATAATTTAATTTTTTAACAAATTTGGTGAAGCCTTTTTGCCAAAAACTATAATTACAAAAATACAGTTAAGTGCCTTGATATGTGAAGGCACTTATGCCTTTATTCTTGCACAATATTTTCATCGTATAACGGTACACAACCTTCAATTATGCGTGGTCCGACACGCACTACACGGTTTATTTCCGGATTTTGCTCATATAGCACAATGACAAACAACAATGACGCTTCCCAAAGGTTCGGAACAATGGTGTTCCGAACCTTTGGGAAGCGTACGTGGAGCCGAAGCCAACACGCAGAGGCTTTCAACACCGAGCGGATATTGCACCTGCCCGAGTCATGGGACATGCATGGGACGCACGCAGAGGCAGCACCTGTGTGTATGGACTATTGTTATTTAGTGGAATCTAAAATATACTGGACTATGAGGTGAAAGTGTTGGACTAAATACTGGTTTATGGAGAATAAAATTGGAAGTCTGCCTAAAAAAATTGTAAGCAATTTTATTTCCGGCAGACGGTGACTCACCCACATAAGATGGGCCTCCACGAAAAGCGACATCGGTAGAGAGAGGCTGGGGGTAGAGAGGTGTCACTGAACATTAAACATATAGTCAACTCGCCACTTAGGTTTCCACATCTACCCTCGAGAACACAGCTCTTGCGACCCCACTCTGAACGGCCGGTTGAGGCAAGCCAGAGGAGGACCGGAGGACCGGAGGACTTGGTCGGACGACGGAGTCCCCCAGGAGCGCTCAGGTACGTGGGGTCGCTACTCCCCAACAACTCGCCAACGCGCCAACCTGCCCTGCGTCGACCGATTGCACCGGTCCAAAACCAGTGGGCGATGAGGTCGTAATTATTATTACTGTTTATTATTTAACCCTTCAAGCCCTAGCGTCATCATGTGACGTCAGTGCTAACTTCAATGCCTATAATAAAAGAGTATAACTAAACCACTATTTATCCAAAGTTCGTCTAAGATAAAGAGCTACTGCGTTGATATAGTCCCTAGTTGTAGTTGATATAGTAGTAGTTTTCCCTCCACATCTAAAAATAGTTATTTTGTGACCCTCTAGCTATAGTCCAAATTTCAGAACTCTAACTCACAGCGCACAATTTTGTCGATTTTGTTCTAGTAGCGACTCTACTATAAGGAGGACAAATACATATAAAAATCTACCCGTACTACCCTACTATCCTGTGGTTGTCAGTCTATAAAATTGACAGAACAGATTACTCAAACTCTAAAAGGTTTTGTATACAAAGTACCCGCTCCCGCCCGCGGTAAGCTGGCACCGTAGTGTAAGGACGCTTGCTACTCAGTGAATTTTGGATTTATTTTGTACATGTAAGGAAAGGTCATACATTACTTTACTTCGTTTCGCACTTTATATCAATCAAACTATGAACCACTAGCTTATGCCCGCGGCATCGCTCGGGTTAGAAAGAGACAAAAAGTAGCCTATGTTACTCTCCATCCCTTCACCATCTCCACTTAAAAAATCACGTCAATTCGTTGCTTCGTTTTGCCGTGAAAGATGGAAAAACAAACAGACACACACTTTCCCATTTATAATATTAATATTATGGATTTAGGTACACACTCAAGATTTAATAGCGATATTTTGTTGTTACTTTTGTTTGCCTCTTTTTCCTAGCGTTTTCCCGGATTATGCTATGGCTCAGGGAGCTTGGGATGCGCTTTGGCAAGTAATACCAAGATTTGGCGTAGGCATGAAAGCAACTGCCATCTGCCTTCTGACTTTTCAACCTAAAGGGTAGGCTCAAGCCCCCCGTCTAAACTAAGAACATCAAAGTCATAAACCCGTCCTTCACTTCCTCATCAAGTAAAGGACGTGTCAAAAAGAGATGTATACATATATGTTTGTTATTTCTCCGATTCTGTTCGTTGACAACAGTTTTGGTGATCTCTTTTGATGCAATTCGTCCAAGCAGCCAGATTAAATACATCGTTGTAATTTGGTAGTCGGTGTCAATGCATTACAACTTAACTTATTCGCATATTTTGATAGTAGATTTTTCAAATGTCGTAAGAGGCATGTTATTAGGTTAGACTTACGACATTTGCGAAATCCACTGCCAATTTCAAAGCCGCTCCAAACTGTTGTCATTTGAGTTTTTCTACTACTTCCATGCTTTAGGTATTCTTCCGTGGGTAAACTAGACCTTATTGGGATGAGTCCGTGTTACTCACGATGTTTTCCTTCACCGAAAAGCCATTGGTAAATATAAAATGATATTTCGTACATAAGTTCCCTCATTTGTATAAAGCCGAACACCTGAACACCTTAGCGGACCGGTCCAGACAGCTGTTCCTGAGCATCTCCCTTGCTGATGTCCCTCAGCTCGTCCGACTCCCAGCGCGGCACCTCCGGCGACTTCAGGGGAGTACTTGCGTGGTGGAGGAACTACACTCGGAAGCAATAATTAGACCGGCCTTTACGTACCCTACCCTACAACTTAGTTGTGTGCTAGCGGCGGATTTGGCGTAATAAATAGTTACATATTATAGTTAACTCTTTGTTTTATTCTATCGCTCAGCCAACCCGTAGCACTGGCGCCACGGCAGTCCGGCATGGCTGGATGTAGCGGACACACGGTGTGCAAGTGGCCCAGCCTGGCAGTCCAATTCGCACTTATTCGTTGAAAGATGCGCAGCGCTGCGTTGTAGCGCATACTTTGTACTCGAATTTTAAAAATCGCCGACATTTCGTATGCCATTTTTAATAATGAATAATTAATATTTTATGCATTGCCGCATTTCTCAATTGTTTATTACTGTAATTTAGTGCAATTCGGACTGCAAGGAGGTGGCCGGACCCAGCAGGATGTTGCCGTACGGCACGCATCCGGCAACGATATTCACGATACTATATTACGTGCCGGAGGTGCCGGCGGACTGCCGTGAATGAGGATTCAGAGGATGAGATTTGATTCTACTCATGATTGCTAACAACTTTTTCTATGGGACCAACTTCGAAAACGACAACTCGAAATCGACATCTCCATACAAATTGTGTCAAACTATCGGACGCTTTTACTATGGGAGGTCTATTATTCTTTTCGGCAGAAGATAAATCGACCTCCCACAGTAAAAGTGTCCGATAGTTTGACACAATTTGTATGGAGGTGTCGATTTCGAATTTTTGTTTTCGAAGTTGGTCCCATAGAAAAAGTTGTTAGCAATCATGAGTAGAATCAGAATATATAATTTTGTATCACGTAAAAGATTACAGCCTGTATTATTCGGTTATCGCGACTATTACTACAGGTCGGGACGTAAACAGGCCGGGCCAATGTGTTGTTGGTAAATCACGTTTACAATCGCGCAACGCCAGCGGAACAACGGAAAATTATTCGTATACAAAACGACGACGCTCGAGGACGGTAGGTGTGACCGAACCAAAAATCGTATCACCACCGTTTGGTACCGCTGCAGTGTATAAGGGCGTTTTTATTTTTTGGATAAATCATTTTTTAAGAAATTGACATTTTTCAAATTGTCCATTGCGCTACCGACATACTCTATGATAAAATGGTGGCGAAATGGAAAAAAAATCTTGGGAGACTTTTTTTCTCCTACTGAGATAGAAAGAGCTCGCAATTCTAAGTACAAAACAAAAATTTACAATTCTAGAGAAAAATATTTTTCTACAACAATAGATAAAAACACCCATAAGCAACTTTACATTACCACATTACCTCCAAATTGGAGGCTCCAATAGATTCAGGATTATGGTAGACTAGATGGAAATTAAACGTTTTAAAAATAATAAATATCGTAAATTAAGTATTTTATTTCAGAAAACGATACAATAGAGCATAATAGTATAACAACAATACCATACGGATATTTTAATGAAACTATAGTCTCAGTTATATTAGAAAAAAAAAAACAAATGTCATTAAAATAACCATTTCCCAATGAACTTATTATCTCTCATAATTATAGGAGGCAAAGCTCTAACAGTGGAATTTAATAATACGGGTAGTATAAATTAAGACAAAAACAAGTTAAGGGGGCACAAACAGACCGCCGAGTAAAACGTCCGAGCGTTATGTGCAGATCAGTCAAGCGTTGCCACCAAGCGTACAAAACAAGAGTGGACGGCAGGGCGCCGGTCGGCAGTCTGTGTGGCCCGGGGGCTCGGCTGGCCGTCCCGGATGTAAACAAATATGCAATCGGTAATTAATTACACTACGTTACATATTATTAATTAATAACACAATCACTTACACCAAAAGATTAAAACATTTAACAAGCCGAGCGCTGTCTGCTCGACCGCCAGCACTAGCTGGCGATCGATGCTTTCTCAAAACAGCTCCAACTCGTTCTATGCACAGTTCCTTCAAACAGGAACATGTGGTAACAAGGTTTTTTAACCTATTCAAATGAAAGATTCTATTTTGTCATTTTAGTAAAAGTGCTTAACTTATTCATTCAATTTTTGCAATGTCCACATCTAATTTGAATTAGGTATATAAAAGCTTAAAATAAGTAGATTAAAAGTTTCAATCTGTCATAGTAAAAAAAAAAACATATCTAATTTACGCCAGATAACATAAAATAAAAATGCAGCATTAAAACAAGAGAGAATTCTTCCTAAATATACTGACACAAATCTACAATCAAGGGCCTTGAAAGATGACTTTTTCAAATCCTAGGATTAGATAATAATCAGGTGGCGTTACAGCACAAACAAATTTGTGAACTTGGCGACACCAACACTGACCCAACCGACCGTGGTATCTGGTAAGCAATTCGTCAGTTACCAAACCATCAGGGCATCCCCCTGTCAGCTTTCAGTCATTCACGTATGACCCGAAAACCTCGATTCCAAACTATGATCGTTAATTGGTTTGACCAAAAATAAATAACATTAAATATTACCGATAATCCCGGACACTGACCGGTCGCTTTTAAGTCTAATGGCTTGTTTAACGCGTTCGGTGACAGTACGTCGACAGGTGGGGTAGATGTCGGCTTAACGATCCTTAACCTGTGCCACTGTCAGCGAACGTGTTAAGCAAGTAAGAATCCTCACTGGCTGTTTCATCCCCATGACGCGCGCTCGTCGTCGTGCTCCAAAGGGACCCTCCACCGATAGGTCAAGGCAAGTAGTCACCGCGGCGTAGGTAAGCAATAGTTCAGTCAAACAAGAGGAGCGATACGAATATGTTAATACAGTGACGTAAAGTTGTTACGTAAAATTCGTTGTAATTTTTAAAGACTAGAACATTTGGGAAAATACTGCGCGACTTCTAACTGATCTTTCGTTCTTAGTATGATGGGTCAATGTTGTCTTTTATTACAACACTAACGCTTTTTAATTTCCTTCTGCTAGACGAATAAAAAAGTCCGGCGCAATATTTGTTGCGGTAAAAAAAAATTATGAGAGAAAAACTTTAAAAAGAAACTTCATCTAATACGATAAAACTTCAGTACAAAAACAAATAAAAGTAAGACTGCATATGGTCTCTGAATAGACAACAATATTTTAATAACAATTTGAATAACAGATTTACTTGTCGAGTTATAATCGGCGATAAAGGTTAAACCTATTGATCAGCATTCAGCACCCAAAACACTAGTGATTGCCCGAACTATAGACACAGTAGTTACTATTAATATATTAACCTTGAGACAATTAAGGTTCACAATGCAAATGTAGTGATGCAAACAATAAGGTTTTACCCTAATACATCACTACATACAATCTTTTGTTATAAATTACAAGATACTGACATTAAGAACTAAAATATCAGTCATCTAGTCGCATTTATGTGATAAGGACAAATTATATGGTACCTTGCCTGTACAAGCAAAAAAGCTACATTTTAAGTCATTTCAAAACAGCCAACCAAAGCTATATTAGTAAGAACAAAATGCTCACAACTGTCCACAAATATGCCATGTCTAAAGGATAGTCGACAATTTTTGTTTACATAACCTCAAACCTATATCCCAATCAGACACGTTTTTCTTTATAGAGTGCGTCCAAAAAAGGTAGACATTACGGAGGTAGGCAACATTTATATTGTTTATCTCATTCTGTCGCATACGTGCAAGCAGTGAGTTTGCTGTGTGTTTACCAAAATAATGACATATTTGACAAGTTGCAACGAGGTTTGTGTTTACTTCCACTTTATTTAATTGGGTGAATCAACTATTTCTTGTTATTCTGTCCCGTCAGCCAGGGGACAAATGCAGCGCAGTCTGTTAGTCTGTTAGGTCGCGCAGCGCGTTCTAGTATCTACTGACATGCTTGGTAGATGGCCCATCATGGAAAGGGAATATTTGGGTCAAAACCGCCCCGTGGGAAGCCAGTACTGTCAAGCTGGGTTAATTTGGCAGACATTCAGATGTACTCTTTGAGTAAAATCGGTGGAAACTTAAACAAGTCAAGAATATAACTACCAAAAAATAAACATTTTATGTGAATTTAATGCCATTAAAATCGTGATTTTAAAAGTGACCCAGGAGACCGTAACTTGTGACAAGAAATAGTTGATTCACCTAATCGCTACCTTTAATTGTCGACCTGTACATATAACTTTAGGTACGCCATAAACCGTATACACCGTGATAATTATTTTTCTCACCGAAATTCGCTTGAAAGCATAATGCGGGAGCCAATAGTCAACTTATCAATGCCAATGTCGAGCGGTCGACATATCCCATAAAATGAAGCTTTAACACACACTCTTATTAGTAATAAGTCTTCTTAATAACTGGTGTTATTAAGAAGTGTGTTCACAATCTTATTAATAACTGGTGGTGTACTAAGTTATTACACCACCAGTTATGTGTCATTTGAACTCATTGAGATAACAATTTGAATATCCCATATCACCCCTAAGTTAGCGGAAATGCAAATAAGAATCACAGTGTAATATTTTCTAGTTTTGCACTCGGATTTAACCCGTGGAGCGACCTCCCGCTTAAATATAAAATGGCCGCAACTGCCCGGCGAATTTGAGTAGAAAGATTTGAGGTTACCTTTTGATACTTCATTTGAAATTGTGCTTTTGTTTTATAATTATATAACATATGTTAGACATCGTTAGAAAGCTGAATAAATATGCTATACATGACAATTAGAAAAATGTAACTGACCTGTGATTATCAATCCAAAAACAAACATTCCTTTTCGAGTTTCATTTGTTTTTGTCACTCATTTGAACACTTTGCCTTTTTACACACAACTTGTTCACATATTTCACACTTGTTATATATATCATTTTGATCGTTATAACATTCCGCGTCGATAGATACCATTGGTTTTCACCAAGACGCGCTATGCACTACACAAGAACTATTTATTTACGCAATGTTTACGCGCGCGCTACGCGGGTCCGTGCCGCCTTTAAAACTGTCAAACTTTGGAGGCTTTTATCATCAAGTTATGCTGCGATCTTTCAAAAACCAATACATAAAACAAAATCTTTATCTAATTTCCAGTAATTTGATATATAATTTATATAAGTAACACTTAAATTTTCATTTTAAAACTCACAACAAACGAAACACAACTTTCCGCAAACGGGGTGTAATGACGGCTCGTTCAAATTTTTTCACACGTCTCAGAAATTTATTCTTTTTGGTGCCTTGGATTCGAGTAAATTGCCGAATATCCACGTTTTTATGTTGGTAGAACTGTCACGCACTAATTTTTAATACAATTTGGAGTGACAACATAACCGAATCTGACAAAGAAGCCCACCAATAGCAGCACTTCTCTTATAGTCACGGTGTGTCTATAGGGCGCTACCCGCCAACAAAAGTTATGGACACACGGTGTCTATAGGACGCTCCACGGGTTAATCACTCAAAGGTCTCAAGCAAAATAAGTATGTTCAAATTTTAACCAGAAAATATAAAAAACCTTGAAATGTGTTTTAATGCATGGCGGTAAAATGTAACTGTGATGCGAATATATCAAATATTGGATGGGCAAAGTTAGTGGTAGCAATATAATTTAAAAAAAACTTTTTTAAGTTATGTGTTAGGTTGGGATTTATCAACATTCGCTTTATCAAAAAATACTAAATAAGTATTAAAATTTGCAAGATTTTGAACAGATTGTTATGAATTGATAAAAATGACATTAATTTTTATCAAATTTACAACAGATTCCCATTCAGTATTTTACATACGATTTACACAAACAACATTTTCACACTCACGGCGTAGGTATTTTTGAGGCAAGTCATTGAAGATTAAAAAACATCTACTGGCCTTATTCATAAAAAGCTAATAAAGCATGATTCATGAGTTTCATAACGCTAATATATCCTCACATATAACATCAAGGTTCTACTAACAACACAACACCTACAAATTCCAAAAGGCAGTTCTTTGTAAACATCATTGAATCACACTTTGTTCAATGTAATTACGCCAAAACGTACAAACACGTTTAAACCAAAATTATTATTAATTATATTTATGAATAAGGCAGTATTTTTAATATGTTACAGACCAAAAACACGCGGCAATCCTCTTGGAAAAAATTAGGTGTCTGCTCGTTAATGAATAGTTAATTTTATAATTGCCCTACTTTATACAGTATACCATGAATGCTATAAAACCTCTACATATTTATTAACTATTCCTATATGAAAGCGGAATTACTCAAGAGTGTACGTTATATTAACTCTAAGTTTTAATAATGCTTCAATGTAATACGAATCCTAATGTACAGCGACGATGTCACACTCATCCACGATATATCAATTTCTAAATATTCAAGTCTTTACAGATATATCTCTATCTCAAACAATTGTGACACAAGTACACATAAAAAGAGAAGCTATCAATTAATTTTTTTTACAAACACTTACTATTTATACGGTCGATTTACAAAAATGATTACTTTACATGCTCTTGGTAGCAAATGCTTAAGTTAGATCCAAAATTAAAACGAATACTCATCGAAACAATATTGGGGGGGTTTAATTCAGAGCAGGGCAATCGCGACCCTGGTGTGAGTGGCGAACGAAAACGTAGCGTAATGATGGATCGTGCCGACTGTTTCATGGAAGGGGGCCTAGCGTAGTCGCAGCCCCCACGGGAGTGCATCTCAACTGAAGCATGGCCAGAGGGGCTTTAAATGAAGGTGAAGCTGCCTTGTGCGAGGAAGAGGCGCTGGGAGTGGTGTAACAGCGGTGAGTGTGAGGCGTCCGGTCACCGCGGCGGCAACGATGCCGTTCACATGAGGAACTTGCCGATAATGATGCCCAGCAGGGCCATGGCGACGGCGGTGGCGAGCCACGGCATCATGGCGGCCTGCGCGTGCTTCTCCGGCCCGTACGAGTGGCGCCGCGCCGCGCCGCGTGCCTCGCCGCCCGCTTGGCGCAGACGCAGCAGCTCTTCCTGCGACAAACCATAACACACAACATATTACTAACCTTGCTTTTATCACTAAATATAAGCTCCATTATAATTTATAGCACTTGTTACGATTTTATTTTTGCTTAGCTTTATTTGAAAAACAATTTACAGCAGGGCAATCGAAAATTGAATAAACATAGGGGAATCGAAAAGGTACAGTAAACGGAGTTATTTGACTCATAGTCTTATACATTAGTATTACAACTGATTATATTACTTTGTATATACCCACATATCATTAGCCCTCTATAATGCGTTTAAAAACCGCATATAAAATTCTCCATAATAATAATATAATAAAAAAAAACGAACATTCTAATATCAGTCGAGATGACGTTTAGTTCGAAACGAAGTGTCAATTGAAAACAATGTCGCACGCAAGTCACACGTTTTTGATATCAAACGATATGAAAATTGGAGCCAACTCTAGTTAACTTTAAAAATCTAAATGTCTAAAATTGAATGTCAGAAAAGTTTTTATTCATAAGTCTAAACGAAGGAACGGAATATGCGATATGAGCGCATCATGGAGAGGTCATGATATGTTTGTATATAAAGCAGTGTATGTAATTGTACATAATTAGGCAGTAAAACACTCGTGTGATGTTATTATGCACTTCGGCTTACGCCTTGTTTCATAAACCGACAATCGAGTTTTGATGCCTTTCATTATATACAATCAATACAATCACATAAACTACGATTAAATGACTGCGCAGCAATAAACACACAAATTTGGACGTCACAGTACATACTTACATACTAAAAACTTATTCTATTATTCATGATCGAAGAGCTGGTGGCTCCCTCGCACAACGTATTAGCATTGCGATACAACGAGGAAATGCCGCCAGCATTCTAGGTACAATGCCTCAAAGACAGATTTAAGGTAGGTAGAGGTAAGGCTAGGTACAGTCAAGTGCAAAAATATGGATCGACATAATCGACTCATAAATATGGTACTACGCTCTTATTACACCGGCATAAGGTGCTATGGGACATATTTTTGAGTAAGATGTGCACCACCATATTTTTACACTTGACTGTAAGTTAGATTTACTGCTCGCTTTAGGGGCGTAACGGGACGCTCACATGGCGCTGCATTAGTTTATAACCTGCATATATATCAAACATCTATCCAATACATCAAAAACATCATTTTCAAATCATATAAAAGAATCGATTGGTGCCACGAGATGGCGCTCCACAAAATAGAACATGCTATACAACGCACACCACACATCCAATCACTGCGAACAGTCGGGTAAAAAACACCTGTCTTCTAATCGGGTAAAATACATGCAGGTAAGAATCTACCGCAAAGAGTTTCGAGATCTAATTTACAACGATGCCGTTGTTCTATTCAGAGGCGTATTTCAAGATTTGGCGCCGGGAACATTTAGCTACAAAAGGTGTCTAGGTAGAAGGAGCCAGGGAGATTGGTTTGAGGCCTCAATCTCAATTGTCTCTGTTCAGTCCCCAACGCGATGGTTTTATTTAGAAGTATATAGAGATATAGAATATAAGAACTGGATAACCAATCAGCCGAAAAAAAACACGCCATATGAGTACCGCAGTTGCGGCACTTTATCATATAAATCTACATCTTATTTAGAACGTTACGTTTCATTAAGTGCGAACAGCCTATAAAGTTTTATCAGTGTTGGTAGTTCTGTATAAATATTTCATTTTTTATTTTGGGTGTTTGGCGGGCTTTTGCTTCAAATAAGCTCGCAACGCGATTGGAAAAAAATGCGCTCTAATGACGCGTCGCGGTTTACGTGAAACATTTGTGACCTTTTTTCGCTTTATTATTATGATAAATGCGACTATAAGAGAATTAGAAGTAAAACTAGACAAATATGTGGATAAGGCCCCTCTGGAGATACATCTTGAACCACAAAACGCGTGTTTTACCATGAAAACCTATTTGTAGTAGTGATAAATATACCTTCTTATTTGTGACGTTTGGGTTTGGTGGATTTATTAGATGAAAATCTAAAATATTGTCATTAACCGACGCCGAAAAGGCATCGCAAAACTAAAGCTTCAAGTATTAGTCAATAAAGGTGAGTAAAACTCATACCTATGCCAATTAACATAAAGGCATTCTGACACGATTCTGTCAAGTAAGTTAACGTATTTAACAGAAGTTAATAATCACGCCTTAAAATTTGGATTTTTCCTTACAAGTGTGTTGAAAAATGTCGGCTGAAACGTATGTGCATGGTCATTAAACACATCGGCTTCCTTATTGCGCACTCGCTTTCAGCTCGCGCGCACAATATCGCCTCGTGTATAATGACCATCATAGCATTCTACATGTACCATTTCGTAAGAAACATTTATCGTTTGTCTTCAATGATCAATGAAAAATTGTTCGCTTATGTCATTCTGACCCACAATTTTTAACGTTTTTTTTCTGTTTTGTGTGTATATTACTTTTAATAAGTCCATGTTTAGAAGACGTAATATATAACTCGTCTACTAGTCTATCCGAACTTCAGAAGTTGGGTGTCTATCAGTGGCGGAGCGTTTATAGATATCGATTCCAACATGAATTTATAAATTTTGACATTATGATAATATTATTTATGCCACACCTGGCCATAAAGTGCCTTTATCCGCACGCTACGCGTACGGAAAAAGCCGATTTCTGCCCAAGTGTAAGTATAAAATGATGTACCTAACACGTGAGGTAATAAATAAAGCCCTTGATCGCATATTTACGTCCCTCGCTTGCAGCTCGGGTCGCAAACATCTGCGATCTCGGCCTTTCTTTGTTTTACCACACTAGTTAGGTAATGTACTATTATGTATTCTGTATCATTAGGATTAAATATTTGCTTTTTTGTTTACCTATTTGACGTTGTAAAGACCTCTATTTATTGAGGATTGAAATTAACTAACCACCTAGAAATGTGGAATAGGGGAGAGTCGGCGATATTGTACCGCCGGTTAAATCGTACCACCTCTAGATTTCCTACTTAACATCATATTTTACTTGCTTATAGGGCACCCAACGGAGCACCTATGTTATAATCATCAGTTACCGGAATAAAAAATGACAAAAAGTCAAGAATTTATTTGAGAAAGAAAATAATTGATTTTAGTCGGATTCGATGTAACTTTTGATGTGATTTCGTAATTGTATTACTTGCGATCTAGATAGATTAAAATTACTGAATTAACATTATTTTACTACAATATTTATCAGGCTTACTGAGTGGTATTTAGAAATTGAAAAAGTTTTGTAGTTATATATTTTATATTATTTATTTCAAAAAAATACCTGGTACCATAATTCGGTAATTCGTACCATAGCTTACGCTCATAGGTACGATTTAACCTACCAAATATTTTTTTATTGTATCAGTGCGATTTATGCGTATTGCTATAAATAATGGATATTTTAATCTTAAATAAACAATTAACATTCATAATACATAACTAATACAGTTTCAATGGTGGTGGTACGATTTAACCGACTGGACAGGTAAATCGTACCGATGGCAGTCCCTTCGGATTTCTTTTTTTACAGATCGTTAATTTAATCCCAGATTATTCAATTCGATATATAACCTAGCCAAGAAACTGAACTTTCATATGAATAAAAAGTCACATTTCTATCTGCCTTCAGAAAAAAGTTATCCACGTTTGAGTAAAAAGTGGTACTATATAACCGACTCTCCCCTATATGATATAGGTAATGGAGCTGTAATAAGAAATATTATTTGAAAATTCAATACCTGAGGTAAAATTTCAGTTGAAAGTTTTCAACCTCTACGCTTAAAAAGTCGGTCGCTTTTTTATTATCAGGATCGTATCAGCTCGTGATTACGATTCGAATGAGCCCAAACAAGTCCTGATCTAGACGAATCAGGGTTTCGGGATTAAAAAAAAAACTTATGAGTCTTATGGTTGTACAAAGAAGATTGTGTCAGATATTTTTGCGGCCTCCATACCGGAAGATACATAATTAGATAATAATGGACTGAACAATTAAGTGGTTGGCACGCTTGCGTTCGTCATTACAGCGTTGACTAACGTTTATGTATATGACGTATAGCGTTCAAAAGGTTATATACGATCTCGCGCTAACGCTTAGTGTAGTGTAGTTAGTAGTGAGCGAAAGAAAAGACAAAACTTAAAAATTTTTTTGTAACCATTGTGTTTCCTCGCGTTTACAAGCAGTCTTTGACAGTTAAGGTCTTTCAGTACAATAGATAGATAATAAAATACATTTACTTCTGTATTAGCAGCAAATCATGATGATCGGTCACTTCGCATTGCGTTTAAATATAAACTATATTATAAGCAAAAGGTACATAACATTTTGTATAAGCATAAGAAACGTAACATGCAAAAGTATCTGCATTAACAGTAGCGCGTAGATCTTTTGGACCATTTCCCTCGCATGATATATCTATCGTACAAGTACCGGTTCAGCTAGCGCTAGCCATCGTTTATAAAACATGTATGCTGAGTACCTCTATTCTCACAATTCTTTTTCATAAACATACTTGTTATTTTATAAACATAATGTATTCCACCAAGTTAGAATCGTTGGGTTTGAATTAGAAATGCAACGGATAGTGGTTTAACCGGATACCGGATATTCGGCCACCATGTCTGCCGAATATCCGGTATCCGGCCGTCGAATATTCGGCCTAAGGTTTTGTTTAATCGCCAAAATTCATTCGCGCGCAGGCGCGTTTTTTTGCACAGGTTGGCTAGTTATAGGCGTGTCTCTAAAGAAAAGTTGTTTGCTTAATGCCAGTGATTTTATAGGTATTGTTTAAAATCTTGTACTTACTCAGTCTGTGAAACATTAAACTGACCTCGACCTTAAAATACTATTAATTACTTTTTAATTTCATAATTTTTACCAAAACTTTATTAATAAATATCGTGCTAATTCACTATCGGGTATCTGGCCGGATACTACGGTACTATCCGTTATTCGGCCGGATGGCACAAAAAATGAACGCATAGGTCGGATACCGGATAGTGACCGGATATCCGTTGCATCTCTAGTTTGAATGTTAAGTTGTTCGATTTACGACCAAAAAAGGGATTTTTTTCTTTAGACTTTTTTTATGTTTGTTACGCGATGTCTCAGATGGGTCATTAATCAACTTTGATGCTACTTTTCTGTTCGAAAGATACCTCCGAAGTAATTTGATGGTAAGATGCATGTGGAGCAGAGGAGATAACTTCTCAATTTTGCAAGATCCTGCATGTTATTGGTGTTTATATCACCAATTTCACTTTTTTAGTTTATGTCACTCATTAAGGTCAGTACTTTAAAAATGACATCTTTTAAAATCGCCGTCAATCGTACTAACTAACAATGTAAACAAAAGGCATCACATGTTTTGTCACCGTTTTCCTTGTTTCATACTACCTCATTAAACACCACTCAAACCATTCACTAGTGAAACGGTCCTATTATAGTAACATACAAAACATAAAAATAAGATAAGTAAATTAATTTTGGAGATTTAATTAAAAACTTACATGTTGGGTTATTACGCTCAATATGGGGGTTTGTTTACACTGTTAGCAAGTTGGATGGACGGCGATTTTAATTTGATAATTGCTTTCGGTTGTAATCTGTTTTAATCAACATACAACATTCTTAACAAGATTTATTCTTCATAAGAATATTTTTTGCTTATAGCGTACAAAGCCACGATTAAAAGGTAATAACCTAATAATAATTAATGAAGGAATATAATCTCACATGATACAATTATACTTTGATATGAATTCACCCACACTCAATCCGCTGACCGTCAGGAAGCGGTAAACCTGGCATAGAAATACAAAGGGCCTACCACGAACATCGGAAATACCAAATTTTCTACCTGCATTTATTTCGCTCGAATACGAGTATGTAAGTGCGATAGAAAGGGAGATGCAAATTTTCGTCCGTTCGTTTTTTGCGGTAGTAGGCCAGGTACTTAAGCAGTTGTGGACAATTATTCTAACGTGCGAAAAAAGGTTGAGTGTGGCTGTGTAGTATAGTGTGGCATTGGGGCATGCGTTTTAGGAGAATGTTCGCAATGCAGCTTTTGTCTTAGGTCAAATTAATTATAAAGCGTTGAATTAGAGTCAAGGTTGAAATAATTAGAAATAAAACGCGCGCTAAAACTCACTTTTAACTGAAGATTTTCATGTCTAAGCTTGCTCTCCTCCTCCCTCAAGAGAATCACCTCTGACGTCGCTTTTTGCAAGTCGCTTTCAGCATTCTCCGATTTGGGGAAAGACAACGTCTGGAATCGTATAAAAAGTAAATAAAAATAAAAGTTTCAGAACATTTCACACAAAAACCGAGAAAGACGAGTCACAATTGCAAATAAAAATAAAATCCATGCTTTTTAGGATTGGAAAAAGGCAAGTTTCTGATCACCTTTCAGGGATCTAGGTTAGAACAGTTCCTTTTAATAGTTTAACGAATCTATTAGATAAATAGCACTTCTTAGCAATATAATAAATAGTGTATTATGCGAATATGGATCAAAAGTGCGCAGCGCAATTGACTCTACAGAGTTGAAATGTAGCGATGTGATGTGCTGATGTGATTATGGAGAATTTGGAAATAATTTTTTTAAAAGCAACGACTGTCCAAAGCTTTACGATGTTAATTCATGAACATGTTTTTTTAATTAATATTATGTAGGGTTGAAATATTATTCGTTATGTATAATATTTCTTTCGTTTCGATTCGTTATGATCTTTGCCTACGTCTTCCGATATTATACAGGATGGTAATGAGAAAAATGCTACCATCTGTCACAATAAAACTGTATCTCCAGTGTGATTCCAGCCACGAAAATTGCTAATTTAAGTTAGTGTATTTGAAAACTACAAATTTTTCCTGACAGTTCATATAGTGCCAAAACTTGTGTGGCAAGATATCACTCGAGATATAAATATTTAACATCAAATACGATCTTGCTTCAGAAACTCATAATAGGTATAACACACAAAAGAAAGGGGTAATCCTTTTTAATCTAGTTGCTTTACAGTACAATTGCTTTATAGACTATAAATTAATATTAGTGATCCATAATGAGAAACAAATAACCAAGTAAATATCAGCACCCTCTTCAGACCACTAGTTGCTAATATGAAGATCTCCCTATTTGTAACTAATTAGCACATCACGTCGGTAATGCACCGCAAAGCAATCTTTGTCAATTCGATTTGAGAATGTACAAAATATAAATATGTAGGTTTAAATATCTCAGTGTATGCAAACGGTAAGATTTCTTAATGATAAGAAATAAATAGAAAATAAGGGTACCATAGAAACCGCGTTTTCACTTAAAGGTCCAGATGTGTGGTCACCATCCTTGATCTTAGAGTCGGTTTGAACTAGACCTTCTACGGCGTCCTGTAATACAATTGTAACAATTCCAAGCTTGGGACTACTCGTGCCAATTCTCGAATCTTCTCTCCGATACGGCACACAGAGGTAATGAAATGATTCACGATTATGAAGTAGTAAGATAGTAATGGCAAATAATGAGTTCACGTTCAACAATGCGTATTTTCCGTTTCGTTTACAAAAAATGAAGTGATGGTAGAAAAGGGCAAATAAAACATTAACAAGCTCACAACACTAAAACACACCAACTTTGAAACTTGTGATATATGATTTTTTTTCATGCAAAGGTTTGCCAAGCGAACATGAGATCCTCCTTTAGGCTCAAAGCTGATTACTGCGAGGGGAAATGTTGGTCAGTGACATGAGCATACCTTTGAAGGAGCCTTCGCGTCATCTGCCACCGCAACTCGTTTCTTGGAGACTTCGTTTTGCGCCGGGACGTCGCCAGAGTCCTGCGGACATATTCAGTGTCAGGTTCAGGAACATCCAATACTTTTGCAATAATTATGACATACATGTATCAGTTGGGATTCTCGGCTGACTTACGTTGAGATTAGTCCCGCGAGGCGTTTCAAATACACATTTTAGCTTGTAGTCCATAAGCTGATCAGGACTGGTTTCCTTCCACTGCAAAGTGATATCAAATTTAATAAGAAATAATACTTAAAGGTAAAGATTCATTTTTGTTAAACGAAAGAGGAATGAAAGTTACCACTTGATCTATATTTGTCTTGCCTTCCGGAGCGATAACGCTCTGAACCATAAACTTGTGTTTATGCTTGTCATTGGGATCGACAAACACCGGCTGTGGAGTGACTGAAAAAGAAAAACACAATGACAGTTATTGGTATGCCATAGCTACCTTGGCGCCGATAACCAGGGGTTAAAGCAAATATCGCCAAGTTGCCAAGTACAGAGTTCACACTTGACGTCGCGAATTACGCTGTCCCTCCATTGCATATAATCCTTTTCACTCACACAATTAACTGCTTCGAGCAGTCACAAACCAACTGACGCCTCTACCTTAGTTTAGGCAGAGAACTTAATGTTGTAAGGAGGTTACCGAGTAATGGCGTTATTCATAAACATTTGTCCCTAACCTTCATATTGACTGACAATAGTGATTTGTTTTTTAATAGGGTTGCTTAGTAAAGTGTGAGAGACATTGGAAGTTTAATTGGCCCAATTAATAACAATTACTAAAGACAACATTTCAAAAAAACCGGCCAGGAGCATGTCGGGCCACGCTCAGTTTAGGGTTCCGTAGTTTCCTAATGTCCCCACTTATGAATTACAAATGGGCTATTTGTTAATGGTATTTTTATTTGAGTTGACAGACTAAGTACTATACAAAAATATTGGTATTATTACTATTCAAAATTATTTTGATTTCAGAAATTATTTTGTACAATTTTTCAAAAACCATTCAAACAATCAAGTCCAAAATAATTTTCCAATAAAGTTCTTATTAAGTTCACTTTTGTGATTTTTTTCATATTTTTTGAACTCATAGTTCATAAGTTAGAGGGAGGGGCACATTTTTTTAAACTTCTGGAGCAATTATTTCCGTAAATATTAGCTTTATCAAAAACTGTTTTTAGAAAAATCCTCATTATTTTTCAAATACCTATCCAATGATATGTCACTCTACCTATAGGTTTGAAACGAAAAAAAAATCAGCCACATTTTAGGTGTATGGTAGGTACCCTAAAAAAAATATAACCACTTTTTATTTTACCACTTTGTTAGCGTGACCTATATACATATTCGTTCAAAATTACAGCTTTCTAGTACTTACAGTCACTGAAATTATCCGCGGACGGACGGACGGACGGACAGACAGACAGACTTGGCGAAACTATAAGGGTTCCTAGTTGAGTACGGAACCCTAAAAACACCGGATCTAAGAATTGGGTGGCCATTTGTTCGCTTTAATGTCTTTTTATTAACACTAGTACATTGTAGACAACATTCAAAAATATTCAGAACAAAACAAATTAATCAGACTCATTACGACGTCATATTCATATCACATCATACGTTCAGACGGTCATTTATACTATCGTCATGCTGACTAACCGTATTGACTTTTTTTTAAACATTCGAATATTATTTTATTAGGACGGATGGTAAGATTCGCCTAATTTGGGGACGATTATTGCTTCCTGAGCAGTCCATATCAATGACACAAAGGTTGAAATATTCACATGAAATGATCAGAATATTAATAGACATGACCTTATATTTTAATAGCTCTTAGGGTCACCATACACGTCCGAAATCAGAGTATAAATTCATATTATGATTACCGTCTCTGATCCCGGTTTGCCTGCACACATGTCCGAAATCAGATCAATTTGAAAAATTCATAATTAGAAAAAACCAGAACGATAGCTAAATTTTATGTTATTCCATGCCGTACGTTATATATTCATAATATGAATTAAGATTATGAAATTCTTACTCTATATTGCTGGACGTGTCTGGCGACCCTTATGTTAAATACTTAAGTCTTAAGTGACGAACGATCGATTGCCACTTTCGTGACCACTTGTGCTCTCAAGAAATTACAATGTGTAACCCCATTATTTTATCATAAGCTATCAAATATGATGTGGAATTAGTAGCACTTACTGGCAATGTCCACTTTGGAGTTAGGCTCAAGTACGCCAGAGTTGGGGCGCACGCAGTACTTTTTGGGCGCGGTGGTCTTTATCTTAAAAAGAACTGTATCAGTGGTCGGGTTTATCAGCCGCATATACGTCGTGTAGCCCTGCTCAAAGAGCCCTGAAAAGTCAACTGAAAAAATCAATAATAATGACTATACTTTTGAGGGTAGAAGGCAACTGCAACAGGCCCTACCAAAACACTTAAACAGGTGTAGTGCATAATGTTTCTTCGTTGCATTTTATTGGAACTGTTCGTGCTTTTTCAATTTGCTTTAACCAACCAGCCGTAAGCTACGGCTTCGGCCTTCAAAATACAATGGGAAACTATTATTCACTACATCTGTATACTGGAGCTGGAGCAAAATTCTAAGTATGAAATATGGTTCTTTAATGACGTCACATGCTGTTCAATCTCTAGAAAATACGTCAAGAGCTTCTTTTAAGCAAATCAAAAATGAAATCAATTAAACTTACTGACTAGCGATGAAAATTACATGAAAGATACATGTATCTTACAAAGGACCCTGTATTTTTCAATAAAATACAGTATCTTTCGTTGCGGATCTTCGATTGAATCTTTCGCAAGTTTCAGTTTTTTACGTGTAAAATACATTGTATTTTTCGCATTATTATATTATATTATGAATAGTGACTCAGAATGTATTGGCTCTCATACAAACAGGTGACTTTTCATTTCGCTCAGACTATATCTCGATATCAGTTAGCTAAAGAGGTTGAAATTATCAATTATGACGAAATACTTACAAATTGGAATCGTTAATCTATGCTCTATGTGACGTCACCTAGCGAGAGTTTCTTAATATTATTATTATTTGTATGTTTTACCTTTTCACGGTTATTTTATTACTAAGTCAATTAATTGTGAAATAAACATGTCAAATACACAGTATAAAACAGGTATTATACGTATTATACGTGTATGATTTTATTTGTCAGAGAAACGTCAGTTTTGTTTTTTTCGAAAGTTACATGTAATTTATAGGAAAGATACAAAGTTTCGAAAGAAACAACATGAATCTTTCGCCATTTTCATCGCTATTACTGACCCACTTTTGATACCTAACCAAACTTATCGCAAATTATTTGTATTTGTTGTTATTCATTCAATATGTAATGTTTAGTAAATTCTTAGTACACCATAGATTTAGTAAGTACATTAAATACTCCAGACTTTATTTTTGTAGTAAGTAAGGCAGTGGTCCCACCAAGCGCGGGTAAGCCATGAGCTAACTGCGATTTTATCGCCCAAAAAACAGACAAAGGATTATCGTGTAAAAGAAAGAAAGAGATATATATTTATAGTTCATTGCCGTTCACACTGCCGGCGAGTATATTTCATAAAATCTATGTCAATGGAACTTCCTAACAATGTAAACAAACCGCCATAATAACCTAACTTTTATGTTTTTAAACGAAATCTCCAAAATTAGTAAATTTTGGAGATATTATCTTATGTTTTGTATGAAGGCCGTTTGACAAGTCGAAAAACCGTCATTTTTTTATACAAATTACATTTATTTCTCAACATAATCTCCCATATGGCCTCTCCAACATAACGGCACGAAATTCAGATATTTCCATAGTTGTCAAAAATGCGTAGGTGATCAGTTGATCACAGTTAAGCACTGGGTAAAGTGACATATCTTTGTTTATTTTTCGTCAGTTTTCAATTGAAAGATTGTGCCAGTCAGTGTTAATGATATTTACCAAAAAAAGGTTTTGTAAATAGTTTTTTAAAAAGACTTATCAAACGGCCGTCGTATGTTACGATAATACGTATGTTACGTTACGTTTCAGTAGCGAAACGTTAGGAAGTTCCATTAGCAGCGTTTTTAGAAAATCACTCGTACGAAGCAACAGATCACTGATCGCTGGTTGGAGCAGAGCCTAAGTAGCTCAGTAGGAACAGAGTACAAATACAGAACAACTTGAAACATCATTAATATTTCACTAGTATCGAGCAAGTCTATTTTAAATGCCATTTGCCTTAGTGCTGCAACTGAACATAATTGAAAAGTGAAGATTCTTTTCATTTACAAGTAATAACTTACATAAGTATCAGTTGCATCAAAATGTACTTGAGGCAAGCCAAAGCTGATATGGCCCACATTTTCTTAAGCACTTAAGAACAAAAAAATATGTTTTTGTTCACACTTTCATCAAATCAAATTGTGGAAATTTTTGGGGGAGGCCTATGTCCAGTAGTGGACGTCTTTCGGCTGAAATGATGATGACTTTCATCAACTCACGCAAGATAAGCCGGCACAAATCAAGTTCTATGAAGGCCCCACTACTGATAAGTATGCAACTTTTATATTTCAAGCAGTTCCATCAAATTCCCAACCCACATTTATTTAAAACATAGATATTTTTATGTTGGGGCCAACACTCCGACTGAAAAAACTGTTATATGTAGCATATCTTTGTATCCACTTACATGGCACTATGTAACTGATGTTGTGAAACTAGTAGTAAGTATTTAAAAATTGGGTCTATCATCAATATATTGTTATTGTACTGTCTGGCTACAAAGAAACCAGTTTAATAAAAACAAACAACATAGTTTAGCAGACAATGCATTACTTCTTAGCATGCTTGACTAGTTTAAAACCCTGTTATTATTTATTTCACTTTCAATTTAAGACACTGAGAATTATGCATTGCAATTTTTTTATAAAAGGGCTATGAATCTAAATTGTATGTACGTATTTAATTATTTGTTATTTTCAAACAAATCAGAACAAGTTTTAAGTAACACATCTCTAAAAAACTCATACCTGCTCAAACTTATCTCTTGGTGAGTTCAAGGTTACTTTCTCATACAATAATAAACAACAGATGCCAGAATTTATTAACAAGTTTCTAACTCAATAATAGCATTTTTAGTAAATATCAACACAATAACCTCTCTAAGATGTAATTTATTGGATATGATTACAGATTAGATTAGATTTTCCTTTGTTAAACATGCAAATAATGATAAAACAAAAACCATGGAGTGCAAGGTTAAAAATTGACAGTAACAATAACCAGCTTTTCTTGTTCTGCACTTAGACATCAAGCTAAAATAGGATCTGATTCAGATAGGAAATGGTAATATCATAGAACTTACAGCCCAAAGTACTATCATTCACTCAGCACAGTTAGTTGTCAATAGTGATTTCAACGTGAGTTCAGCTACATTTCCATTTAGTCATGGCAATTGAATTTAGTATTCACTAATAAACATTCGTACCGATTCTAGCTATTCATATGGCAGATAATACGTCTGTGCCCGGAGCAGGCAATGTCTATCCTACTATATATCAAGGATATACCTAAATACTTATCTAATATTTGACTATTTATTTTAGCTGACCCGAAGCGAAATAAAAAGTTATCGGTAAGTTTAATTGAGGAAAACAGAAAAACCGCACCCTGACAATACGCCGATATCTGGAAATAGACACTCCATTTGTCAGCAGTTAGCTCCCGACCTATGTATGATGCCCAAGTTTCAATGCGACGGTTTGACGCTTACGCGTCACAAAACATATAACACTCACCTTTAAACTTGAGTTCATTTTGCGGCTCTATAGTTAACACCTGGTTTGGCATTTTCTATAATTAGTAATGCGGTAATTCGTTGGTAAAATTAACTGATTTTAGAAAATGACGGTTTCGTGATGTCGGCCACAGCGAACGATGAATGTGGATGACGAATCCGACATGCGCATGCGTAGTGTGCGTTAGTATAGTTTACCACAATACGTGACGTAATTACCAACTGGCTTTATGGGCAATGTGGCATAAAAATAAAAATATAATCTGGAATATTCGTATTACTGAAAAAGTTGTAAAATTGAAAACTAATAAGTTTAATATGAAATACAATATCTAAAATTATAAATTTATATTTATCGTAAGTGTTTAAAAGTATCAATATCAATATCGTGTAGTGGAGTCAAATCGTTCGGTCTACTTGGGGATTTGTTTATAAATATCTCTTTCCTCAATATACATCTATCGACTACGACTACAGTTCGTGAAAACTGCTTATAAAGCATTCTCAACAGTTAACTAGATTATGCCCTACTTACGAATTATAAAAAAAGGTACTTATAGTCTGACAGCCAGTCTGACAGTAGATTTTTAAAATTTGTATGCCTCTTTTGTATTCGGAGTAAAAAAGAGGGAGGCATACAAATTTAAAGAGTATAAGAATATATAAATATATGTATATATATATGTATAAATAAAAGCATGCACTGACACATATATATGCCAGTGCATGCTTTTTTATCACCCCAAGAAAGAAATGCTGCCAGTCTTTTTTCCATTCTTTAATGAAATATAAAATTGGTTTGCTAAGCCCATATAAAACCTCGCAAAACCCTACAGTCATTTTCTTATTTACCTATGCCTCTGAAGCGCTAGAATATGCAAGAACGAGAAATTTTTTTTGTCTTGGATCCTCGCCGGAAACCCGCCGACACAGCCCGCAGGCTATCTGTATTGACTGTATTTTGATCTGTATGACTAAAAATATATGTAATATAATGTGGTTTATTCCAATCGTTGCAGAATAAAGCTTGAAAGTGTTACGTTTCTTTGAGTTTTAGTGACTCAGTTTTAAAAGTTTGAAATTCACCGTTTTTTTATAAAACTCCAATACATTAAGGGCCATATTACGTACATTATCAAATATGTTTGATCATAGATCTATCTGATCTGCCGTCCTTTTTCTCTAACCTGAAAAAAGGCTACATAGAATCTATGATCAGAGATTATGATTCTATATGGAATAGTGTAATATAGGCCTTTAGAGCTGTAGCTGTACCATGGCTATAAGGACAGTTTCTGTATTCTGCTAGCATTGTTCATAGTTTAAATTAATACATTGTATTGCATAAAATCGGAACTATAATGTTTGTTATTAGGTGTGTTATTTAACGAGAGCACATACAACTTTTCTAATGAACCTATCAGCGTTTCGGGATTAGACAAAACATTATAATAAAATATAAACACCTCACTTAAGAAGGAAAATATATAAAGAGAATATAAACATGGGTATAAAAAGCTTTGCTACGTTAACGCACACATTTATTACATGGCAACACTATAGTTTTTAATATTATGATCTATGTATACACTGCCTAAGGCCCATTTTACACTACCATATATATGATCGTAGATCTATATGCCTCCCTTTCCATCCAAATAAAGAGAAAGGGATGCATATAGATTTTTGATCATAGATATATAGTGTAATATGGGTCTTATAAAGTAGTATTACACGGCGCAATCCGTGCGGGCCGATCGTCGTAGGTACCTAATACTTTGGCCTGCGTAATAGAAGTAAGGGAAATCTAGGGAATTGAGGAACGGTAGGGATAGGCACGGTACATCCGATGATCGGGCCCAACGGATCGCGTCACGTAACATCCATTTTATGCTAGTATTACACGGTGATTCGTCTGGGACAATTGGGCGAAACGACTTGTGTAATCGACGCAAGGAGGGTCTGGAGAGGGTAGGGAAGGTCAGGGTAGCCCTGATGACTGACCACTAAATTACAGTACTTGAAGCTTGTTAAGCCCCTCATTCACGGCAGTCCGCCGGCACTCCGGCATGGCTGGATGTTTTGCGAATTGGACTGCCAGGCTGGGCCACTTGCACACCGTGTGTCCGCTACATCCAGCCATGCCGGAGTGCCGGCGGACTGCCGTGAATGAGGGGCTTTAGGCGATAATCGGCCTCGACGGATCGTCCCCTTTTACACGGTGCGATCCGTCAGGGCCAAACGGTCGTACCGGCCTGTGTAGTGTGTAATCGACGTAAGGGAACCTAGGGAGTCGAGAAAGGCAATGGGAGTGGCAGGGCTTCCCCGACAATCGGCACCGACGGATCGCCCATGATGGCCCCATGTTTCCCGCGGATGGGTATCCGTGACCGATCCATTGGACCCCTTTAAGCAACTACATTTTCTTTAAACTACATTATCTCTAAACACTGTACATACTGGTACATACAATCGAGGACCGCTCACCGCACAAAATGATCAAATTAGTTTGGGTGGGCAAGGCATTAAATTATAAATATTATGATTGTGTTAAATGGCTGTATTCTATATCTTAAACTCAAAATATTGTAATTTAAATTTGTTCGTGTGTCCTAACCTTAAATCGAAATAAATATGTACACTTGTAGCACCTGCAATGTGCATGTCAAAAATTAAAAAAAAACCTATGTCCATTATTTATTTTAATCTTTTCATTTTAAATTATTTTAACAGGAAATAATTCTTCCAGATGTTTATTAGTTCAAATTCTCTCATCAAAATAAATTTGTAGTCAGCTCTTTCAATACATGAACAAAAAAGCGATTGCATAACATGCCCGGTTAACCCCAAATAAAAATATAATATGAATACCTTGCATGTAAATATAATCCTAAGAACTTGTCTACGACTAGATAGGTTGTTAAGACAACAAATTATTAGTGTATGGTGTAGGAATACGAAATTAGAATGTCGCGGTCGCCTGCTTGGTAGCTCACCAAGTCCCAGCCTCACTAGAAACCTGTATACGACGCCAGGGGAAGGAAAGGTCCAGAAAGATGGAATGACGGTTTTACCTTCACCACAAGAGGTAAGCACACGTATTTATTGCCTTAGTTTGAGATAGGACAGGACTATATAAAAATACTTCATACAATTGTGCTCACTATCATTCCATTCTCTCAAACTTGACACTTACAATTAGATCTATTAATAGTTTTTATATGAGCTTGTTGATTTCTGGACTAAAACAACACTAATAGCGTACATCATAATCTTCATAAACTAAGCACCAATAAAGTTACTTAGCTCTACATAGATTTATTGAACAGAATTTGACAAAAATACTAAGTCTTCTGGGCTATCATTGATTCCTATTTTAGTCTTCTATGACTTAAAAGTCGAATTATAACTGAAATGATAAAATCAAAAAGTAAGCCAATATTTTACTTCTTTACTTCTTGTCTTTTTATCCTATAAATACCCAATATAAATAATTTAAGCCAGGGGCCGCTAAGCTACTGGCCTGTGGACTGGATTAGTGATTTAACCAATCGGGACTATGAAAAGAGCTGAATCCTATATGATGTGCTCGCCTGTGACTGTAATAAAAGTAGAGGCCTTTCCATCGCACTCAGTTTAAAATTTTTAGAGATCCTGGATTTATAGAAATAAAAACTATACTACATATCTGCCCGGACACATCTCACATTATATTGTTAAATGAAGTAGGTAATGAATATAAAAATCTTTTTTACCATGTTTCAATCTTCCACCATGGATGGTTATCTAGGTTGGAAGAATGTGTACATACATAATTAATTTAAATAGTCTCTACTACTCTATTTTTGCACACAGAATGCTATGCCAGGTGGGTCACAGGTGCCAAATTGGCTTATGAAAGAGCTTTTCAATTGAGTACACTTATTGCCTGCATCTTTGATCACAATTTTTGTAATCATGAGTAAATATAATTGTGTAGGTTTCAAATAAAAAATTACACTGCATTTTTTTGTGTTTAACTGTGCAACTTCATAGAAATTGAAATATTAATTAATAAATTATAATAATTGTCTTCTGTTACCGTGATTGTTATTCATTGAAATTAAACACTCTTCCATCTTTCTTTTCTTGTCATCATCTTAACCCCGTGAAAACGAGTGCTGTAAAGGGCTCGAAATGTAGGCTCATGGTGTTAATAAACGCGATTAATCCGTTCCAAAGTGTTTAATTTCAATAAATTATAATGACCAAATTCTGTAAATAACCTAACGTAAGGATGAAAAGACAGAGAACTAGCCACAGAAATAGATGTACAACTTATAGAGCCATATAACTTTTCTAGTTAGTGTACCATACAATCAATATTAATTAATCCAGGCGCCTGGCAGCTGTTAAGCGGTGGGTGTGATAGTTGTTCTTTGTCATAGTCTGTTGGGGTGGTGGACTGAATATTTGTGCATGTATTTTTGCACACACGATTTTGGTCTAATCTGATCAAAATGTATGGGCTCCTACCTTTATATATGATATGACTTTAGCACTTTTTACTGCACCTTGGATGTGTACCTGGCACCTACTTTTTCCTCAATTAAAACATCCTCAATGTTATATTCAAATCTAATAGCTAGGTTTAGCGGTGGGTGTAGCAGTAGTTGGGCAACAAACGGGTTATACAACGGGCTTAGCAATAAGCTATTATATTACACAAAACTCCGAGCTCTATAAATAACACACCTTCAATTGATTATAAAACCAGTTTGTTGCCCAACTACTGCCACACCCACCCGTGAACAGCTGCCAAGCACCCGGATCAATTAATCATGATAGTATGGCACACAAACTAGAGGGGTTTCGTGGCTATATAAATTGTACACTCATGTCTGTGGCTAGGTCTTAGAGCAGTAAATGAATAATATTACACTAAATATATGAAATGGAACTTTTTTTAACATTAGATATGTTCTATTACAAGAGTCGCATTTTTCTTTTTAGGTAACAGTAATATTAAGAAAAAATGAGTTTAGTAAAGAATTCACTATGGGATCCATCAAGTCTTACGATTCCAATCAGTTGGCCTCTAATACTCCAATTGAGGATACAAGGAGCGAGGCACAATGCAAGATGATGCCAGGTAATTCATATGCAACTGAATGTGTTTGTTGAATGTATCGGACTGTGTAATATAAGAAAGGGCACATAGGCAGTCAAAGGCAGTCAAACCAAGAAATCTGTTGATGAAAAAATGATCTTACCTACTGAGTTTGAAAGATTGTGATTGAATGGTGCTTGTAGACCATTTGTTTTCTATCATGACGACAATACCTATTTGAAAATACTTAATCGAATGTAGCATTAACCTTATGATTATTCCAAAGTTGGAAAATGGTACCTATAAAAAAACACCAGCTGTCAATCTCTAACTGAGGCAAATTAATTGTAACTATGTCAATTAATTGTACTATGGTAATATGTATTCCCTTTTGGAGGACTGGTAGGTATAGTAAGAATATCAACAAAGTATGAATTCTGATCCAATAGAATAGACATAAAAATATACTATTATAGTGTTATAAAGAATTACACTTACTTACTTACGTATTTCTAGTGACTACGCGCGACATATCTCGGATATCTTAGGATTACATTATCAAGCGCTGAGTACTGTTTCGATGGGCTTGCCGCCGTATATGTTGGATAAATCAAATCTGTAGTCGAACGATCCCGGAATTCCAATACAGGATCATCCTCAACCGGTTTTGTCTTTGAGGGCGGTGCGCGCGGCGAAACGCGCCTCAGTACGCCTGTCAGCATCATCGTGCACGGTACTCAACGATTGATACTGGATTCCTAAGAAATCTGAAATATGTCGCGGGTAGTGACTAGTAGAGATTTGTGAGTGGTATCCTTAATTTATTGTACTTACTTAACGCGTTCGGTGACAGTACATACGTCGACAGGCGGGGTAGTTGTTGTGCCACTGTCAGCCAACGTGTTAACATGTCTCACGAGAGGCTAAATTCGATGCTATAATAAGGTTATGCCTGCCATTATTTTTTTCTTCTTTACATTTGTATTATTCTCTTACAATATGTTTTATTACAATTTTAGGATTACTAATGGGAGTGTTCGACGGGCACGGTGGGCCCGCTTGCGCTCAAGTTATTTCCAAGAGGCTGTTCAACTACATAGCTGCCGCACTCCTTCCTGAAGATTTATTAACTAAAGTTATCAATGACCAACCCCAGGAGAGCTTGCTGGAAACTTACAATGACAGAGTAAGTATAGTCTCGCTGGCCAGATTGTGTGTAACAGTAGAAACAATATGTATACATCCTTGTTTCGGGGTGGCGGTAGTAGTTTAGATGAGATCTTGGCTAGTTATATCCTATTAATCCATTCCATTTACTTAATTATAATTCTTCAATAAAGACAGGATACAATCTTAGATCATTCTTTTGGTTTGCAGGTTGAAATTGTTCAAGACCTCAAATTGACGTATGAAAATAATTATAGGGATTATCTAACAGAATTAGCTAAAACACCTAAAGGTAATGTTGACGTCGGCACCGCGTTAGAAAATGCAATAATGAAATTAGATAGTGACATCTCAAGAGAAGCAACAGAACCATATGAAAAAACTGGAAAAATAAATCCAAAAACATTATCGGTAGCTTTATCAGGTGCTGTGACGTGTGTATCACACATAAACGGCCCCCACCTACACGTGGCGAACGTTGGAGATTGTAATGCTGTGATAGGAACTAAAACCGAAGATGACGAATGGTTAGCTACAAAGATTACTAAGGAGCACAATTCTGAAAATTTTGATGAACTCAAACGGATTTGGAGTGAACATCCCGAGGACGAGAAGAGAACGGTAATCAGGAGGGACAGACTTTTAGGTGAGCTGGCTCCCCTTCGCAGCATGGGAGACTGTAGGTACAAATGGTCAGTCGAAACACTAAACGCATTAGCTGTCCCTGTATATGGAGAGCGGGCAATACCTGCTCACTACCATACCCCACCTTACTTGACTGCCAAGCCCGACATATATTATCACAGACTGACGCCTAAAGATAAATTCCTGATTATAGCTTCAGACGGACTGTGGGATATGATGACTCCATTGCAGGCGGTGAAGTTAGTCGGCGAGCACATGAAAGGAAAAGTATTTTTCAATCCGCTCAAGTTGCCCCGGAAGAATATACAGTTAGGAGATATAAATGAGCTGCTGCTTCACAGAAAGCAAAGTCTGAAGAGTAAGCCTAAAGACCGGAATGCTGCGACTCACCTGATAAGGCACGCTATTGGAGGCACAGAGTACGGCGTGGACCACTCGCGTCTGGCGCACCTGCTGAGCCTGGCGCCCGACGTCTGCCGCATGTTCCGCGACGACATCACGGTCACCGTCGTGTACTTCGACTCTGAGTTCCTGAGGCATTGCCCGGCATAAACCTATATAGATCTAACTAATTATCTCAATTTTCTTAGGCAAATCAAAATATCGGATTTCATAGTTTCTCTCTCTCTCTCTTTTTAAAGGATTGACGAGCGTATGTGTCTATGACTTGGTGTATTATATTTTATTGGCGAGCCATACAAGAGGCCTATCATGAATTACCTACACGTCTTTCGTTGGTTCGTCTATTTGTCTCTTTATCGCTCCTATAAAGAGGCAAACAGACGAACGAACGAAAGAAGTGTTTGTGGTGGGCCTCAAGGTCGGTGTATTGACATTCTGTGATTTTCGAATGAATAACAGGCGGGATTTTTCATTTTGTGATTTGACTTGTTGCGAAATTTTCTTTAACTTCAATTGTTAGTTCGCTAGATGTTTGTCGAAATGAAAATTAAATGTATCGCAGCGTGTAATAGGGATGACGATTAGGTTGAAAAAGTATTATTCTATTTAGTCCGTGAGTTAGATTATCCAAAATTATTAAACAGGTATTTTTCCTTTTTCAAAATAACTTAAATTGATGAACAGCATCAAAGTTCCGGGGTGGGGACTGGTCAAGTCACATTAGGTAAGAATTGTATCTAATTGTAATGTCACGCCAAACTTTAATGCACTGTATTTCCGCCATTTTAAATTTGACGAACATAAGAAAAAATACGTGTCGAATATTTTTTAATAATCTAACAGACGGACTAATTCGATTTTTCTCTCGTCTAGCCTATTGCCTATGTAACTGTGTTTTCAAAATTCAAAATTCAAAAATTTATTCTGCAAGTAGGCCTCAAGGGCACTTTTACAAGTCAATAAGCATTACAGTAAAGCATTTGTATGTACACACATTTACAATATAGTTTGATGATCACTTTTATCTTTCGGTAAAATGAGATGTAGGTACATGGAGTGAATAATGTTTTCCTATCGTGTATCGTGTTTTGTCGGAAATTGTAGTATTGATGTTGCTTTTTGTACTAGTTTATGGCAGGTAATTAGAATTAATAATAAATTCATAGAAAGCTTTGGGAAAACATTATTTACTACCTACATCTGTACAAAAAAAAATTTAGTCATTATTTTTGACCAGAGTTGTCCTCCAAGTACATCTTCCAATTCTTGCCTATGTTCCTTCAATGTTTTCTCTCGCCACTTTGTGGTTCCCATATTTATGCTCCCGTTGTTCTTCTTTAGAATCTCTATCAACTCACTGTGCACGGACAGTAGGGAGGCCTGCATCTGCCGCATGCTCTTGCCAGTCACGATAATAAAAGTTTTCTTTTGCATTTGTTCTATAAAGTCCTCATTGAAGTACTCTAGCCCCACTGAAACACGGAACTATTGTGGATTGGCGGTGTGACGAGGTCAATGGGCCATTTTGGTTTGCAACTGCCATTTTAACGTATTTGGTTACAGGAATGAATGGGAATTCAACCGCCGTATTCATATAATTCTGATTTTGAAAGCATCGACCAAATTGTTCCCTCGTGAACCATCTTTGTGTCTGTGTGATTTGTCTGTAGATGGATAAATCCTCCTTAACGGTGCTTACCGAAGATTGCATGGATTACCGCCTGCCATCTTTTCTTGCTCCATATTGCCATTCATCTGCCATACTTGTCTCATGGCATGACACAAGCACGTTTATAAGTATACGAACCACCAGCCCCCATTGTACTGTAGTGAGCTACGAATTATCTTTTCTCAGCCTCTGTCTACCATACTTTAGCAAAGATTGTAATAGGGAAAAAAAATCTAGTTGCTTCTCTAGATGTAGTTGTTAATAAGATATCTGGCAAAAGCGAGGTAAGCGCCTCGGTTTCCGCAGCGGTATTTTGGTGTTCTGTCGGCTAAAATGTCATCCGTGCGTGGTAACATGAGGCATAGCTTTCTTCTTTCAGTAATTGTTTTTATTTTTTAGCATGCAGATCCATGCTGTTATGGGCCCCAAACTTAGAACGATTGACGACCTTCTTTCATGTAGGAATGTTAAACCTTCCAATAACACGTGATGTCTTTCCTTTAGTCCGTATGATTTGACTTTGATTTCCTTTGTTCCTTCTGCATTCTTACTTACTGTCATATTACTGTGCCCGACTCTAACTTCGTTGTACCTATACAATTTTTAAAGCACGAATCAAATCATTTATTAAATGTAATAAATGTTTTGATTCATGTTTTTGTGTTTTTTTTAAGTAGTCACACTACTATACATATATAAATTATAAATTGAAAGAGATGTCATATACTAAAGAAAAAGTGACCAAGGTCCCCGGTGAGCAGGGCTGGGATCGAACCAGCGACCTCCTGCTTTCGCGGCAGACGCCCTAACCACTGGGCTACCCGATCACGGCGACCAGAGTCCGAAATTTCCTAAGTATATGCAATCCTTTCTTATTATAAACGTTTAAGGTACGTTCCGCCAATCCTACAGCTCAGACTTACGTCTAGTGCTGCCTTCTAGATAATCTTTACAGATTATTTTCAACTAGAAGCGAGGGTGACGTCACCATTCTATACAATTTTCGTTGTACCTGTGAACAAAAACAGCGAACGTATCAGATAAGGTCCCATTGTGCCGTACCAGTTTTCTTCTGTATCTATTTCGAACTTCTCATATTCTTAACCGTTTTCCTTCAAGATGTCCTTCCATTTCTTATTTATGTTAGCCGTCTCCAATGGGTAATCTTCCCTTAAGTACCTAATCTTGTAGGCGCTAGAAGCAGTCTTAGCTGCCATATTTCCCGAAAAACCGTACTAATTATGGAGTTACCTGTAGTAATATTGAACTCTGATCCAGATTTTGTTTTTGTTGCTTGTATGCGTAAGAATACAGCTCTATTATGGATTTCAAACATTTGTATTTTCGTTCAGCCTTCAAAGCGATCTTAGGTTTCTTTGCACGCTCAATCTCTATTGGAGCGTCTGAGTCGACAATTGTTGGTGCACCTTTTCTCTTGCTCATTGTTGCTGCTTCGGATGCTCTTGGTTGTCCTTTTTAAGTTTCCTTGAATGATGAAATTAATGATGACTACTTGAGTTTGATCTGGCTGCTAATGAAGAATTGAATTTGCATTAACGATCACGTTTTCTGCCTATAGTTAAGGATCTGTTCATACTTCAAAATATCATATCTGTTGTACTGTAAACGATTCATTGGTTCATCTACAAGTATAATACGCATTAAATGAGAGTACAAAAATGCTGTAGCATATAAAAGAGGGAGAGAGAGAAAGAGCATTTTAAAATTACTTATTCAAATATAATAACGAAGTATAAAATATGAAATGAACATTGATAATTAATTCGTAGTTAGACCATTGTATCTGATTTATTATTATTTATTAAAATATTTAACACATTTTAGTGAATTATGGCTTGTTATTTATTTAAGTTCTCGAATGAAATGGCATGATGGCGTGGTTGTTTAAATATGGGTTGGACGTCGTATACAGTTGCGTTCATTGTAGGATTGTTTACTGGGATAATAAAATACATATTATAGATAAACCTTACGTATGTGCAAATTGTCGTAGCCTGTATTATAAATACATACCGCCGAAACGTATGCGTGCTACAACGCAATCTACTGAAGCTGTAAATTTTACTGCTAACATAATCTCGCACCACTTGGGGCTTAGCCGTATCACCTTGGACAATTTAATCAGCCTTGCAATGTCTGTTAATTCACGTAACTATCTTTTTATAAGACCTTACTCAGAGAGTTGTATGGCAATTTATGAATGAATTCATTCATAAACTGCCCATGCAATTTTGAACGCGATAGTACGACACTCTAAAACCATGTCAAATAAGGGTTGACTACGGAACCCTAAAAACCGGCCAAGTGCGAGTCGGACACGCGCAACGAGGGATCCGTACACACTTTATGTTGCAACTACAGAAGGCCTAGTATAAAAGTTGTACGACACTTACTTCTCGATCGCGTTAGCGTATCGAGAGTTCAAATTATGTTTGCCTTTTATTTAAATCATCCGGCAACTTTCATATTTTGACCCCTCGATACGCTAACGCGGTCGAGAAGTTAATGTCGTACAATTTTTATACTAGGCCTTCTGCTAGAAGTAGAAATTTGACGTCAGTCACATGAATCGACAGATTGGGTCGATCGTTTGTACGGCATGGAGTTTGTATACGGGTTTGCTTTTCCCCGATATTTTTTTAATACGTTTACCAATAATTTAACTTTATTTATAAAACAGTACTTACTTTTAGCATGATATCACACACTTTTAAATATAAAGAAAAAAAAACCATCTAAGTTGATAAAATTTCAAATATAGTTCCAATAAGTTAATGAAGTTAGGGTTCATGTTTTTGCATTATCATTTAAGTATCGTTTATTAATCAAACATCATTCATTGTAAAAATATTAAAAAAAAGTTTTTGAATATGGAAATCTAGCTTTTGGACATGATACCCCATATGACCCAGTAACTAACCTTGTAATTTTTGCGTCCTCTTTTAGGTATCAGGCTATTTTTGATTGAAAATATCTAATAAATATCTCAATGTGACGGGCTAACTTTGTTTATTCCAAATATTCTTACAATCTGATTTATATAGCGTCACTATGACACAGCCCTATCTACAGTGGCTAGGCTAGGGTTCCAATTGGTTAACTGTACATACGTAAATGGATAAAGAGTATTAAATTAACCTACACAAGCCGTGTGCGTCTAGTCAATTTAGTCGCTGGCGCTATTTAGCTATCTACCACTTGTGTTCGTATGAAAACTGTAACCTTGAACCTTTCGCTGGCGTAAAAGTCAAAACCTGCATTTCATTAGTCATCCAAACATGTCACGTTCTCGCTAACAGCATCATATTTTGCAGGTTGATTTATGATTATGATAATGTGCTACTTAATCAGTTAAAACAACATTTACCCAGTCTCTAATATTATCAACCTCAAGAGGTTAATCGTCGAATCCGACTCGGTTGGGCAGCGTTCGGGAAGCTGCGACACATCTTTTCGTCCAATATTCCGCAGTGCCTGAAGACGAAAGTCTTCGATCAGTGTGTGTTGCCAGTGATGACATACGGTACTGAAACGTGGTCGCTTACAATGGGCCTCATAAGAAGGCTCAAAGTCACCCAAAGGGCGATGGAGAGAGCTATGCTAGGAGTCTCTCTGCGAGATCGTATCAGAAATGAGACCGTCCGCAGCAGAACCAAAGTAACCGATATAGCTCTCCGAATCGCTAAACTTAAGTGGCAGTGGGCGGGGCACATTGCACGTAGAACCGATGGCCGTTGGGGCGGAAAGGTTCTCGAGTGGCGACCGCGTACCGGAAGGCGCAGCGTGGGTAGGCCCCCCGCAAGGTGGACTGATGACCTGGTGAAGGTCGCAGGAGTCCGCTGGATGCGGGTGGCGCAGGACCGGTCATTGTGGAAATCTTTGGGGGAGGCCTATGTCCAGCAGTGGACGTCTTTCGGCTGAAATGATGATGATGATGATGATGAATATTATCAAACTTAGCTTGATTTGACTAGCAATTACTTTCTGGATTCAAAACACATGACTCTCTACATAAATGAAATAGTTAGGTAACATATGGGTAACATCTGTTGAGAGGAGGACTGAAATAAAATACCAAACACGATTTTAGTATGGTTTATTTATTTACCAATCATTGATATTAAAAGTGAATATTTCCGTATTAATCTAGTAATAGTAGGCGAATAATAATCAAGAAGATAATAACTATTTATATACACGTAAAGATAGTTATAAGGTAGGTTTTTAGAAAATATATATAGTGCTTTGCACCGAACTTAACAGCAACAGATAGGCAAGCAGGGACCTTCAATCATTATTATAATTAACATATGTGTGCTCGTGCTAGTTTCAGCTTACTGAATTACATTAGTACGACTGCAAAAAATATTATTTATTAACGTATCTATGTATGTAAAATACATACTTACAAAACTTTGAAATCGTTTCCAAGCAATTTTAAACTATCAATTCCTTTTTTAAATTATAAGTTTAAGCGGAAGCGCTTAATTGTTTTTCACAAATAATTTTGAAAGCAAATAAGACAAAAGGGCACGTTTACTTGGCGTTTGTTTTTAGAAAAAGGTACCACTTTGTCTCTAGCCGATAAGGCGCTAACGCCATCAAGATTCATTCAGAAATGAATCTTATCAATAAGCGACAGTGGTACCTTTCACTCAAAACGCGCACGATTATTAAGGTAACACAGACTTAAGTGGTATGACATGCCTGCCAATAATTTGTTTATCTCTCTCTGAAATACAATACAATATGCAGACCATAACTAGGTTAATATCAAGAATACTAAAGTAATTTTAAAATAGAAAATGTTTAAATACATTTAAAAACAAGTGGGCCATAGGTATGTTTTCTGCACAACAATATAGGCTGCAATCTATCTTGTAGTCCGTAATATGACTATTAAAGTTAAATAAACTTTCTCCGGCAATTTCTGTCGCTGAAAAAGGATATATGGGTATCGACCTATGTAATACATACGTTTGCATAGCAAGTAAAAAATTATAAGTAAATTATTTTTGTTGTACTTTAAATAAAAATAGGTAAGTAATTACATAATTAATCAAAATTTTAAAATACACAGAGTTGGATAAATTAACGTAAAATACACTTTTGTTTAATAAGCGTTTTTGTGGTAAAATTATGGAGAACAAAAGGATAAATGATTACTGAATGAAACTGCTGTCAGTTCGGCTGCTGTTGTTCATATGGCAATGGTGTCTAAGTATATTAGGTGTTGTTCTACTTTAACAGAGTATATGGTGGAGTGAGCCGGCTACATACGTTCGGGCATATGCGCCGGATCTGCCAATCCATGTATGGTAAATTTGTCTGGCAAAGCGCGGCGGAATATGGAGATCCGACGGTTTGTCCGACTCCGGACGTATATGACCGACTTATGTGATAATCTGGTTGATAGTGCCCATTGTCAAAACTCAATTATTGTTAACCATCAATTAGAATAACGAGACACACATATCGCGCAATTAGAAGTAAGTATATTTTAACCATAATAATTAAACGGGTCTAACGCGAATATAAAAAAACAAAACAAAACAAATTAATTCGCGTTAGACCCGTTTAATTATTATGTTTAAATTGCGAAAGTTTTAAGTATATTTTGTTAAAAAGATGGGTTTTATTCTCAGATTCTGCTAACTGTACTGTTAAATCTCATATTTAATGCCATATCCTTAAATCACATTAAACGCTATTGAATAAATTTTTGACCCAAATACAAAAATAACGAATACTTAAATAATTTCCGGCGGTTCCCAGTTTTTTAAATTATGCAATAGGTACATTTTAGTGTCTACAACAGTTTTATTGAACTTAAATGTTAATACTCTATACTCAATTAACTCGTTTAGTGGTAAGTTTGTATCGATTTTAATATTAGCACAAGTGATATATTAAACGTTCAACTTCTATGAGATTATGACGTTTACTTAACACTTTCACAGTCCGTGCTATCAAAGTCGATGAAAACTTAGCTTAGTCGTGAACTCTATTCCGTTGTAATATTATGTAGACAGGTAGGTGATTTTATTTCAAAGTATAGAGAATTGTTATAAATAAAGTTCGTAATATAAGAAGGGCAGTTTTTGAATTTCGAGCACTTGAAACTGTCAGAACCAACCCGTGTACCTACAGCATGCCTACCACGAACATCGAAAATTGGCATTTGACGGGAAAACCTCTTTGTCACTCCAATACGCAAGTGTGACAGAGATGGAGATGCAAATCCGCAATCGTTCGTTTTTTGTGGTATAGGCCCTGATGTAGTGCATAATTATACATATTGTCTTTCGAATTTCACGGAAACGCCCGAACGTGATACGTTCAGTCGTTCCAAGATCGATTGAAGTAGCATGACAAATACGAGTGTTTCCGAGAAAATACGAAGAAAAGTCAGTATGCACTATATCTGCATTTTTATAAACAAGCGAAAACAGTGACATTGTGTGCGCTTTTTTTTTTACCTTTACTTCTGTGATTTCGAACGCCCGAAAGTCAATAATTGCCCCCATAGAATAGAAGTAAGATCAAGCAAACACACGACAGCAAGCTCGGCGTGAGCACCGTATTGCCCCTCTATTAAAAGGTCTTGTACATAGATCACCGTTAACATTTATGTCGTAGGCTACTTTTATCCTATTCGAAATGCACAGCCCGCAACAATTTTCCTACTCTAGTTCGTTAACTTCTTTACGCCTATAAAAATTGTCTAATGACATAAATTGACTCACAGTCCGAAGCAAGTAGGTACAAGTTATTTGGAAACTCCGAATGCCAAATCGGAAAATGCATAAGAAATGAGAATGTTTAGTCTAGCCGGGCTCGTTAGTGCAGTGACCATCAGATTTCTGACACATTCAATAGTAAGGCCTTTTCTGAATAAACTTAGACAAACTTTGTAAACCATTAACGTCGAAGAAAAAACTTCTTTATAACACTCACATTTATCGAGCGTAGGTAAGCATCTCTAATATCGAAATTTTAGATTTTTGGTTTTAGATTTGCAGGCAATCTAGTAGATAGTGACAGCCAAAGGTTTTGAAATGTCTACTGGAGACCTATTTGAACGTGCTAAACCGACATTCGACGTATCCCCTTCATATTTCCTACGTCATTATCATGTCATATTTCCTACGTCATTATCATGTCATATTGAACATTTCTTCAGAAGTTCGCATGGAAATGTCACTTAAACACGTTCGAATAGGTCTCCAGTATACAGGCTGTACTTTAATAGCATTTGCACTATCTTTCAATTTAAAGTAACTCTTTGTAAAATAGGGTTTTATAATAAAAATGATTTAATAAGTAAGAAAAGGAGCACACAGTTTTCAGAATTGTCTGTTTACTGCCTTAGTTTTACACCAGGTCACTGCACAGATATCACCCAATCATAAGGCTTACAATTAGCAATTTTTATAGATTAGATATAAATATCATAAGAGAATTTACAAGCGAAAGATAACACTGTTATCGTATAAAGCTGCAGATGAGTAGATTACCTTAAGTTATAGATACTTACATCGATACTAGGTTACAGTGAGACTCGCTAACGGAAATATCCAAAAGTCCTCCAAAAAATATGTATTCAGGATTCGCCGAAAAGGATGGAGAGATGTTAACAAGTAGGTAAGTATTCAAAGAGTTATTTGTACATAGACTACATTTGGCAAAGATGTTAGAACAGTGAGTGCTCCATGCGCCGGCACGGCCGCCGGCGCGGTGCAGAAACGTGCTATAGTTAAAAGGTAATACACATTCTACCTCATGGAACTACGACTAATACATTCATAAGTTTCAACTTTAATGAACAAAGAAGGTACATGACTAATATGCACTTATTTGTCTGTTTGTTTATACTTGACTAGTGAGTGAGTGAATGCGAACCCTAGTGACTTTACCAGTTCGCGACATTCGAACGAATTTTGAAAATCCTCACATGAACACATTGTTTTGTATTTGTGGAGTACGACAGTTCTGGAGAAGCTAGCTGTGTGCTTAGCAGGAGTTGATGTAGTAAATGTCTCGTTTACATCTCAATATCTACAGTTGCATATCGCTACCACCAGCAAGCGTGAGCATGATGCACTGAAAATGAGTTGACAGCGATTCTACAGTAAATTTCAAACTCTTAAGCACACGTGGACAATGCAGAGGAACAAAACGATCGGGTTGGTCTGTTCAGTTCACAAATACTCCACATTACTGAAGATATCTACTTTTGACGGTGCTTTCATTTGTTAGTTGCCGTATGCATTGCTATCGATTGCTACCTGATAGTGGCTGATATAGCCCATGTCCATGAGATCCCTGGACTATTAAACTCCGGGAAAGTGGGAGTATTGTTGTGCGGACAGATTCCGTAATTGCGATGTTTTCCATCTAGCGTAATATCTGTTACGTTTTTCGTTGTTGCATGCTGTCAAAAACTTTTTTGTGGTACCTAAGTAACCTATAATTTTCCCAATATTTTCTGGAACCCGTACCTAATTTTTTTGAAAAGTTTATTCATTTTGTTCATCATCATGAGTGAATCTCTAGGTGATTGGTGTGTTGTTGGCTACGAATAGTGCGGCTGATGAAGGCACAGGGCTCGAATCACTCGTTATTCTCTATCTTACATTACTTTACGCACTCACCTCACACTCGGATGGTAAGTACCTACGCCTTTATCACTAACGAATTGCTTTCAAGTTTATAACAACAGTTTGTTGTTTATCAACACTTGCCTCTTATATTTAAATTTTAAATTACTCGTCATAAGTTCACAAATTTTATACGTCATTTATATTTTGCGTACTGTTCCAAAATTGTACACGTGCAAAAACTGTTAAAAAATGATTTCTAATTGAGGCCTTGCCACGCGTTTGTTACCTACTATTTCCATTAACTTTTAATATATAATGGGGGCTGTAAAAACCCAAAAACGCGTAATATATGTGCCAAAGTTTTTACATTGTCCCATAACGCAAATTTAACTTTAATGGGGCACAACTCTTAAAAACCTAACAATTATTGATCAACAATAACAGTAAACTTGTAACTTTGTGGTGCCGAGAACTTTAATAGACTTTGTTGCTAATATGCTGAAAGATATATACTCGTATATATATATATATAAGTTGTAAAGGGAATATATTTAATCGTTTACCATTTTGCTAGGGTTTTCCCAGTATTTATCACCGTACACCGTACAGTGACCGAACACACAGGATGTAAGGATCGGTCGGTATACTTAATTACACGGAATACCACATCGCAATGGAGGCCAGGGCAGCCGTGCCCCAGCCTCACGATTGTAGTGATCGCCCAATGCCGAACTCTATTATTATTCACACTCAACGTAAACCCCGACGAACATATCGGTGACTCTGTATAATTCTGTATGTACTTGGTAATCATAACGTGACCAGTGGCCAATGATACACAACAAACATACTCTAATACAATAAGATCAAAGTTATGTATACCTAATAAGTAAAGAATACATGTAACAGCAATATTGACTTATAAAGTACGTAGCCTACAAATAAATTACAGCAATGCCATTGAAAAAGTCGGCTAGCAAGCCTTATTTCATCGCTCTCGCACGGATATGGTGGGTGTGGTGTGTGGTCAACTCAGTTCAGGAATCTAGCAATGCGCAATGACGACGCTAAATAATTGGTGAACTATTTAAAATCACAATCAGTGCAGTCTAGACGGAAAAACAATAACAAGGTAATAATCATTTACTTTTAAAGAGCTTGTAATTTGCCAACACGAATTATAGATGTCGAGGTAAATTTTAGATTAGTTTATTTTGACTTCAACTGATTAACTGTTTTCCCTTCCCAGTGTGGAATTACGCGAAGAACCAAATGAAAGCATACGTAAGAGTGCTTGGCGCGTAGCTATAGAAAATGGAAACACGCAGACGACGCAATCTGCGACCGCTGGCACGCGGTCGCCCTAACACCAAACTACAACCCGTCTTCGGTAATAAATCATATCAAAATATTAATCTCACAGATTATTACTTTTAAATACATTACAATGTTGTTATTATTCTGCTCAGTGTCCAATATTTTTTTTTATAGATTTTACATACCTACTTTGAGCAGAATACATTTTAAAGTATGTTAGTAATTAATTATCGATATCACACTTTAAACTAAAAGTAAATTCAAAATAACGCCTCGCTCGTTGCCCGTTGTTCATATTGGCAAATACTATTTCTAATGAACATCCGCCGTATGTTATGGGTTTTGTATTTAGGGAATTCCCAGTCAGTTGAGAATACGTAATAAAAAGTTATCGATGTTTACGATCGGGGTGTTTCAAGAGAGATGATACGGGACAGGGGAAAGGCGAAGGTAGATACCCAACGGCACGGCGGCGTTGCGTTGGTAGCTCTAAGTAAATGTGAAGTCCGGCGAGAGGATGACCGTGGATTAATCGCCCCCAAGAGAGAGCGCCTGCACGATGCGCGGGTCAGCCTTGCTGCCTTCGCGGAACTCCTCGAGCGTCAGCCGGTCGTCGTGATTCTTGTCCATCTGGTCGAAGATCTTGTCGACGCGCTTCTGCGGCGTGTTCTCATCCTCCGGCTGAGGCGTCTGGCCCTGCGGATGCAATGTATGCAACACTAAGTAATTAAAAAAACAAAGAAACAAGAGAACTGTCGATGTAAATTTACTAAAACGGGATTTTATCGTGTAAAAACTTCCGACGTTTCAAGGGCGACATTATCCCCGTGGTTCCGGAGAAAGAATGGCTGAGGTTGACATCAACATCTACAATCCGCGCGTCACAGTCACATCCCTAGTTCGCAAAATGTTCAAGTCGATAATCAAGAGTTCAAGACCAAGTGCGGGTAGTTCGTAAAACCCGCGCGGCTAGAAGATGTTGATGTCAACCCCAGCCAGTCTATCTCCGGGACCACGGGGCCAATGTCGCCCTAGAAACATCGGAGATTAGTTTACAAAGTTTTACATGATTTAGCCCCGTTTTAGTAAATTTATAATAATGTGTAAAAATGGTGAAAGTTTAAATAAGTGTAACTGGGCATTTTCGCAAGAAGAGACCCAAAAAAAGTTGTTTTAGAGTAAGTACGTAAGTTTAATGTTTTTCCTACTCAGAATAGTGAGCTCTTTGAATCTAGGACAAAAAAAAACGACCAGAAAAAAGGGTCCCAAAATTTTCAAACGTTTTACGTAGTTACCTAGGGTAGGGGAACCAATAAATGAACGATTAAGCGACTTACCTCACTTTGGTATTTTTTTTACGTATGTTATAACCAATTTTCACTAAGATTTATTTTTTTATACTATACTACATATAGTCTAGTTTAGATTAAACTATTCCAAACCCTCTTTAAACTATCCAATATTTTTATAAAAATGATTATGCTCCAAAATGGCCCATTTTCCCCAGAACATGAACAAAGTGCCCTAACTCTGAACATTTTTACCCCAAAAGATGAACCAGTAAAAATGCAAAAGGGACTACCCTAATTATGAACAGCTGGGCACCAATAGATGAACGGTAGTATAGAAAGACGAATAAATTTAGTTCGTTCAAGTTTTGGGCACGATGTTGATGAAATGAACTAAGAAAAGTAACACAATCTTTCATGTATTGGAATGCAGCTCAATAGATGAACTAGTAAATTCTCTTAGTTCATGTTTTAGGTATAGTTTCCATACTAAAATATGCCCCATAATAATTGAGTTAAACAAGGAAAGTTCCGTTCATCTTTTAGTCAAAAAATCAAGGAACGGCAAGCTAGAAATTTAAGATATAAATGGAGTATCTACCGTTACCGGTAGGATTTATATAAGTATTTCAAAAAACTAATATTTACCCAAAAGTTGAACGCTGTTCAGCTATTGGATAAATCACACAATATTGGAACCATAACTTGAACAGTTAATATTTAATAAAATAAGTTAAATTATGACTTTATTAATAACGTAAAGGGTAGCGGGATTAGTCTAGAATCGTTACCAAAGCATGTCAGTAGAAACATTATTAAATTTTATACGAATTTATATCCTTAAATTTTGAAGCGCCATTCTTAATAAGAATTCCATACAAACGGCGATTTCGGCGCGAGGCATATTTTCGGTGAGCTCTCACTACCACATACACTGATCTATTATTTAAAAGTTTAAAGGTCTATGAAGGGTAAATATTAAAGTTTTAGTAAAAAATATTCCTAAGGTTGTAAAGTACGTCAGGATTTAATTATTGGGATTTTTAGGAACAACGTTCATCTATTGGGGGTTGTTCATCTTTTGGATCCTCTACCCTATTCTCCATTTTGTAATCACTGTAGGTACAAAATGGGACTATTTTTTCCAACTTGTAAGATCGAAAGAGTTCATGATTCTGAGTAGAAAAAACATTAAATTTACCTGTTTCTGAAAAAAAGTATTTTCACTTCTCTTGCTCGAAAAGTTCGCCTTTGTGTCGTGGCTAGGCGACACAAAATCGCTTTTCATGCACTAGGGCATAAAGTAACATCGCAGGTGGAGCGCGCTGGCCGCGGCCTCGCCCCCCACGCGGCCGGCCGCCTGCAGGCGGCCCGCGGCGGGGAGAACCCAAGTCGCGCGCTTGGTATGGATGTTACAAAACAACACAAAACACAACACAAAAAAACAAAATGTGATATAAAAAAAAAATGTGATATAAAATGTGATATTTTCCTTACAATCGAAGTGAAAAGCAGAGTGTATACCTCGGGCATAAATACCCATTTTATCCTCGGCTACTATATTGGTAAATGGCCTCGTCTAAAATGGGTCACTTTATGCCCTTGATGTACAATCTACTATTGGATCTCGCCTAGCGAGAATGCCCAACTGGCAATGTCTATAAAAAATAGCGTTCCTCTAATTCAGGCTTTATTTGGTCGAGCACACTATACTCGTACCTATAGTGTTCCGTCTCTAACGCAGCAGTACTCGTAGTCTACTGTTGTCAATAATGGAAGGAAATTAGGTCTTGTTTGGTGGATGTTTAGTCAGATTTTCTCACAATTTTATTCCTAGCAGCGAAATGTACGGATAAAATTCGAATACCTAATATTGGCTAATTTCAGTAAACTAGTAAATATAAACGTACCACCATCTGGTAGATCGCGTCGACTATGTTATACATTTCGTCCCGCGTGATGTACCCATCGTTGTCGACGTCGTATAGACGGAAGGCCCCTGAAAAAAAAAAACAGTCACTTGCACTTGCAGTTATCAAAAACGGAACCCTTATAGGATCACTTTGTTGTCCGTCCTTCCGTCCGTCTGTCTGTCGAGGTAGCAAATTGAAATTAATACGACATACACAAGTCTACGGTTCCTTGAAGGTGTGAAATAACCAAACCTCTACCTCAACGCAATCAAAAGCAATGGAAATCAAAATGTATAGGGTACCTAGAATAACGAAATTTAGCAAAAAGCAAGAGCTTGTAGCAGAAGTACAGGAAACAATTGATTTATTCATTTATATGCAATAGATACCAAGTCATTAGGCCGTATTTTATTAAAGAGATCCTTTGTGGTGGGGTATGGATTGTTAGTAGGTATTAGAATGATAGAACAACGAAACTCCTCAAATTAGTTTAGGTATATCTTTACTACATTAACTAAATAATTATTTATTTCAACAATGTATCCGTGCAGCTCTTACTCTTTAATAAATTGTACCAATAACATTTTCTGTGACTGGATAATACGTAGGTAGGGAAGTGATTAAGTTATATAACTTAATAAAGTTACTTACAATGTAGTTTTTCGTCTAGATTCCCACGTGACGTGACTGACAGCGCCCTAATGAACTCCTCAAATTCGATCGATCCGTCCTGAAACAAGCAGGTAGGTAAATTAACTAAGTAGGTACAGGTACCTACACGAAAATTCAGCCCAGTCAACTAGTACGACAAAAACCAGGACCAACCTATTTGAACGTGTTTAAGTGATATTTCGATACGAACTGTTCAATATGATCAATATAATCGACATGATAATGACGTAGGGTAGGGAATATGAAGTGGATATGTCAAATATCAGTTCAGCACGTTCGAATAGGTCTCCTGTATGCGTAGCCAAGATGCCAATCGCTCACGCTCAATAACGTATCGTAGCTACCTCTCTCTATCACTCTTCCTTATTAGTGTGACAATGACAGTTGCGTTTCGTTAGCGACTGAGCGTGAGCGATTGCCATCTTGGCTACGCACACAGATCACCCAGATTTTCTGCCATAACTATTGTGTAAGGTTAAATATTAATTTTGCCGCCAGGCCCTGAAGCTTGTACAGGGTAAAGTAGTACAAAAGAAATTGCTGTAATGCAGCAGTAACCTTTAAAAAAATCCCTTTAAAACAATCCAGTTATGTAAAATATTCAAGTTTTTAAATTTCTGAACTACCTACTACTATTACAGATTGCTCAGTGTTCATTTTGAATCTTTTGAGTTAGAAAACCAGACGGAGTAGCAATGGGATCTACCGTATTTTCGCTCACCAGGCGGCGCGACTCGTGCGTGGGTCCTGTGTTAGTATAAGATAATTGTCAAAATGACGTTTGAAATATTCCCGCAGGACCCACGTTCCACTAGCGCGGTAATCCTCATTGACAGGCCTACCCCTTTGCCGAATGGGTATGATATTTAGGTATCTTATCTTTATCTTATGTATCATACTCATTGTATGGACCTACTTTTATGTGACATAGCTATTTGTACGACATTTTACGTGCCCGTTTAATGGAGCCCGGAAAAAATGGCAGACTTTTTTGTAAGTATAGGAAATGACAAACGTTGCGAGTCAGGCTGATTAAAAAGTCAAATCTTTGAACAGATCACGTACGTGCAGCTCGCGCTAGCGATGCCAGGAATTTCTATTTAAAGGTTGGAATTGCAACGTGCATCGGCGGGAGGACTTGGCGAGCCCTAATATTCAGCGATTAACTCAAACCTGCGCGAACTGTACTCTAGCTTTTGTATCCCTGATCTAGACATTTCTATTGCCCAATTTACTAGGCAATATTAGCGGTCCGTATTGACCGTCAAAACAAAAAAAATAGGGCTGCTCAAGTAGTTTTAACGAATAGCTGGACCGATTGACAGAGGGGTTTATAGACCTTTTATAATACGTCTTATTTAAGGGGTGACATTTATCTTTAGCCAGTAGGTACTAGACAGGACGGGTTGAAGGGATAAAAGTTAATCAAATCAAGCTCTCTGACGGATGGAGTCCCCCGGGCCGGCCAGTTAAAATAACAACGAAAATGTTTTTTCAACACAGAATTTTGGTTTTAATTGTATGAGAAACCGGTTCTGAAAACCGGTCTACATCGAGTGCACTGTTTTTTTAAAATTCTTAATGCCAGACCAAAATCTAACTTAATTAAAAAGGAAATCTTTAAAACGGAGTAATCGCGTATGGTGTGTTTATTTTTTTTTATTTCCCTAAGTTCTAAAATTTAATTGTACCTAGTATGTCCTTAAGGTAAAGTATCACTAGCTTTAAATAAGCCCTTCAGGGCTTTGTATACCAGGCAACGTAAGGAAATAGTTAGGTCAATATGGGCAAGCCCGTCTATAAGGCAAGCCCGTCTACACGCTCTAACTCTTGCATTTGTATACAGGCGCCACTGCGCACTCGGTCGGTAAAGCGGTGTGTGCCCTAGTTCGTTTACTCTAGGATAGATGTCGCTATGATAGAGAATACGACCGCAACTCGACGTTAAAGTTCAGTTGTATTTCAAACCTCAACGGCGAGTGCAACGGGCTTGTTTGAAAAAATCAGAAAAAACAGAAACAGTCTGAGTATGTGAGTAACTAAGTTGTTTAATAATAGTTTTAACTGTCTTACGCTTTGCATGTAGCCAAAACGCTTTAATTTTGTAGGTTTAGGTAACGAAATGTCAAGTCTTAAAAATATATCTAGTTGGAAAGTCCGTTTAAAACGTTCAAGGGAAGCCCGTCATATGCCGATCTTGGCTTAAACCAGATGTCACCAACTTTTTGCGATGAAATATTCTCGTTTCATATATATATATATGGAATGAAAGAAACCTTAAATTATAACTAAAGATAGGTAAATATAAATACTACGTTATTAGTTTTATTATACAGTCATCGGTTAATTTGACTCATAACTTTTCTTTTTTAAACTTTGATAGATATTTTTACTGTTTTCAAACAAAACAGATAATAATAATAATTAAAATTGTAATTTTATAAGCTACACATGTTAATTAATCATCATCCCCATTAATGCCTACCACGGACATCAAAAATTGGCATTGTCGGAAAAACCTTTTTGTTACTCCAATAAGCTGACGATCCCTCTTTAGACCTATATGCCGATCTTGCCTAACAATAATAATCTTGATAACAAGTCGGTGTAAAAGCGATAACATAAAATGTTATCTAACAGTGCGACCGTCGAGTATTTTTGTCAATGATGAGATTGATTGAGATGAAGAGCCTACATATAAACACAAACAGGTTTTATACCATAACTCACGCGTTACTGCGAAGTTGCTAGGCGCGTAATTTAAATTTAAAATAGATCCCCCATCTACTTTCCAATTTTGAGAAACAAGTTTTAAGGTAATACTTATGTAATTAATTAGTAGTGTTTCTTATCGAATAGGCCTACTTATAAGCAAAACGCGACACCAATATTATATCTTAGCTCCGAATTGAAGAAGCCTGGGTGTTAATGTTAAATAACAAAAAATAACACTAAATAACACATAAATCTGCGATATACGATAGACCATAGAATCTACAATAGATATACTACAATAGAGTATGTACTCGTACTTCTTATTTGCATCTGTCTACAATATCTACATATCGACATGTTTCCGGAAAGATCTACTAATAAGAGGGGCCTTACCATGAAGTTTTAACCCGATTTAGTTTAGGTTCAGTTTAGGCTCATTTGTATGGAAGCGACTCAGTTTAGGTCGTCAACTGAGTCGCGTTAAGACGTCATGGTAAGGCCTCAGGAATGTATTATGACTCTTTTTAGTTTTTAATTCTACACAAGTTTGGTAGAATATTCCACGCATTTTATTTTATTATTATTTCATAAAATATTTTTTTAAAGAAAAAGGCTACATTAATAGACAAGTTGATGCTATAAGGCGAAATACGAGCATAGGCTAAATTGAGCTCGCTCCATACAAAAAGTTGGTTTTTAGAGGTGCCGTAGTCCCCTATTTCCTCGTCTAAGATTCTTCTTCTTCTTCGTTACACTCTTTACAGTCGGTCGAGGCCATTGTGATCTTTTGAGCGACTTGCTTAACCCGGCTAAGTAAAGTGACATAAGTCAAACACAGGGTGTGAGAGACCCTGTCACACTCCTGCCGGGTTAACGATACGTTCGCGATTGTCGGTTGAAACTCAAAATGGCGATGGCGTCTCTGGAATAGTTTTTTCTTATGCAGTAAACTAACAGTATATAGCTACCCGGTTTAAGTATATTAGTATATAGCTAATGAAGAATTAATCCTGAAACGAGTTCAATCGCTCCTTTAGTCATCAAGCGGCAATCCCGGGATCTCGGCCCCCTGAGAAACTATATCTTAATAGTATAGTCGCTAACGGGAAAAATGGTGCGCTGCGAGTTAGAGTTCTGAAACTTGGACTAGAGCTAGAGGGTCTAAAAATAGCTATTTATAGATCTGGAGGGAAAATTAATTCCACCCCTGAGGGAAAACCAAATTTTTGTATGAGGCGAGCCCAATTGACCCATAAGTAATTCTATTTCGTCTTAAGAAAAATACAAATTCAAAATTTCGGGCTTTGCGACGTATATCATACAAAAGCTACCATCATCAAATAAGAATAAAAGTCATCAAGTCTTAATCGATATAGACGGATTGAGAACCTCCTACGTTTTTTGAAACCATAAAAAATGTGTAAGTCATTGTGTCAAAGTAAAAGCTAACTCGGCGAATGGAAACAAGTTTTAATTAATCTCCCAAGTAGTAATGGAACGCTTACATTGTTTTCGTCAAACACCCTGAAGACGAGCGAGGCGAACTTACTCGGGTCGCCTTGGGGGAAAAACTGCTTGTAGATCTTGATGAATCCCTGAAAAGTTATAAATGGATATTAGTCAAATTACTCAACTATACAAACAAATAGAACAATTTTAACTTATTTTTGTTGGAAAAGGCTTAGAGCCTCTATCTGCCCTCAGATCACGCCGGTAAGTAAGATGCTTGCGGTTCGCAGGTTTTTAACAATTTTTACAAATATTGTATTCTAATATTGCAATAACGGAACTTTTCTTCTGAAGGCAGCTGGCTAAGTAATAAACAATGTAAATCATAAAATGAATGGCATTGACGGTAAATTTCTTTATCACTCCAATATGCAAGGGTGATAGAGAGGGAGATACACATTTTCGAACGTTCGATCTTCATGGTACTTATACTAGGCAAGGTTTGTAGGCAGGGTCTCTACATACTAGGCTACATTGCAGGTCGTTAATATTAATTATTAAATAAATTATTATATTTGACGAGACACAATGTCCGTGGTTAGCTCCTGTCTCATTAATGTTTCAAATTAAAGATCCTTTGAGATCCTGTAATTGGCTTTCTGTGTATATTTTGGTGTCTATGTTAAGTTTATAGCTTTTGGTTCTACTTAAAAAAAAAAATTGAGCGCTAACTATTGAAGTCTCCTATGTATATTTTATGGAGGTAATATCACAAAGGAAGCGGTAGCCGTAAGGATTTAATTAAACGAAGTAAAAGCATTCTATAATAAAAAAATATAGACATAAAAGCGGATACTAGCGTAATATTATCTAATTATAATCGGATTCTTTTTGTTGAGATTTGTTAGTATTTATTGATGTACCTAGTTATATTTATTTTGCCCTTACACTTTAGTGCTATAGCTGTTGTTCCCGTTTGATTCGTAATTTAATTCATCACTAACTGTAGAGCAGTGGCGCAGTGTCAAAATGTTCTTAGGGCAAGCGGGAGCTAATTAGGCCTGCTTTTTGTTTGAGTCGTTCAGGAAAAATGTGCTAGATTGGTTCACGCAAGGAAAGCCAAGAAATCCAGTTATATAAACGACCCTCGGCACTGCTGTAGAGTTTTTAAACGCTCGAAATTTAGGAAATAAATGTCGAATACTTATATATATCTTCGACATTTATTTCCCTAATTATATTCTCAAATGTATTGACATGTTACCTGCTCGGTCAGCAATCCGTTCGGGCAATCTTTCAGAAATCCTTTGTGCCTGAAACACCAACATTTAACATATTGAATACCAATATTGAGTGAGTTGGTTTTTCTAAGTTAGTTTAAGCCGCAAGGCAGCAGAAGTTGAGAAGATAATGATGCGGAAGAGAATAATATTGAAGAACCTA